>MU186983.1:3918-35260 GCA_016904865.1 Pissodes strobi
ATAATAATAATAATAATAATAATAATAATAATAATAATAATAATAATGATAATAATAATAATAATAATAATAATGCTAACTCAACCAAGGGTTGGGCGCTGTTGGAGCCAAAACAAAAAAAAAGTATCGAAGTAGTGATAATGATTTAGTTAGTTCTCATCATTCTGATGAAAAGTCTCCATGGGCCCGATGAAATCGTATGACTAGTTTCGTGGTCCTAAAAAATCCCAATTTACCATTGAATTATTGAATAGTAATATGTAATTTTAATATACACAGAATTTATTGGTAATTCTTTTTAAAATGCAGTTATATTAGGGACAGGCAATCTATATAAACCAGTAATATAATTATTCATACAGGGTGTCCTAAATATTTGAAACTATTAAATTAACAGTTCTTAAAATTCAACTTTTTTGATAAGTTTGCTATAAATAGCATTCTAATAAATACATCTTTAAGTACTTAGTAATTAATGAATGTATACTATTTTTTCGATAGGTACAGGGTCTACCAAAGATTTTGTGATTATATATTCTTCAGGAATTATGTTTTTTAAAATGATTTTAAGTGAAGCTAAAGAGGATTGCTATTACTGTACTTGGAAAAGGTTTCGAAAATATTAAACAAATTGACACCTTTGCTTACCGACATATCTATATATAAAGTTTAATAAAACATTTTGGGTACTTACCTGCGTTTTTTCAAAATCTAATTAACTATCATTGGAAGCTGATCTCGATCTCCAGCGTCTCTTATACTTCCTAGTATTTTATTCTCAGGGTAGCGAATATTTGGCTGATGCCGTTCATACCCCAAAAACCATAGAACACTAGCAACATGGCCACACATTCCAACCGTACGGGACCTGACTTGCATGTACAATAATAACCAGAAATAATGGGATTTTCTTGTTGATGACAAATGCATAATTGATATATAATTGAATTTCTGTGTATACTCGAATCCTTAGAAGGTATGGATCATTTAATCGACTGTCATATTCAAGTCATATATTTCCAAACTCGCGGCTGTTATCTTGAGTATAAGAAAGTGACATTTTTATTTGAAATACTCCAATGACAGATCAGATATTCTAGGTTCAAAACGGGAAGGAAAACTTTCTAAGACAAAAATAATATTAGGAAGTCTATGGATCGAACTTTATGGCGGACACTGTATATGTTACTTTGTCCATGACTATTTGTCTTGGCTAGTTTTATTCTAATGTCGTATTCCATTGGTAGTTTTGTGTCTCTTATTTTTTCCTACCAATAAAAAATAATGCAAATACACTCAGTGCGCACACAGATTCCAACCGTACGTTGGAATGTGTGTTGCCATGTTGCTAGTGTTCTATGGTTCTTGGGGTATGGACGGCGTAATATTTCTACTCTTAGCGTAAGGAAGTGAAAAAAATATTATATAGAACTATGCAAAATGGCTGTTTTTTGCACATGATGTGTTGGACTTCTTCGTATCTATTTCAAAAAGACGCTCATTTTGCAACTAGTAATAGTTATTTTTTCCTAGAAATTTCCTATCTAACCCTTGTCTTAGTTTTTTGGACCCTCGCAATTTTTTCGTCGCTAGAACGACCCAAAGGGACTCTTCATCATATTTGGTAATGTATAAAAAGCTACTGAGTTCACCGATTACTGACACCAGATGTCACTTAACAGATCTTGCACATAGGCAATATATTTGGCACCCGGAAATGATGTATTGTTCGCTTCCGCTAGCTACAGTCCTGTCTATATTTTGTTATCAAAAGTTATAGAAAAGCGGTTTTAGATTTTATAATCATACATTCAAACGAACTTACTTTAAGTGATTTTCGATCTTGATTATATGTAGGCCTCGTCGAAATAAATATCATTGTGTAGTATCTTCGGTTTAGCCCAAAACCCAAAACGATCACTATTTTAAAGCTGAAAAATAAACAAACACACTCCTCCCGTCACCTGCCGCATTTGTTATCATCACTTAGTTTGTTTTAAAGCTCTTGTTGCAATATAACGGGAATAAATTAAGCAATTAATTATGAGGTGCGTTAGGGACATATTTATTTCGACGAGGCCTACATATAATCAAGATCGAACATCACTTAAGGCTTAAGGTAAGTTCATTTGATCTTATGATTATATTCCGGCCTCGTCTCATAAATACCATTGTGTAGATGGTTAAAGAACAGCATGCAACAACTTGTTACTTCATATTACGGTTGGTTAACAAAGAGGACAGATATTTAACCCTCGATTTAACCACCAAAAATTCTTCAAAATATTCGTATAATGTTTTAAATATAATTTTTCACACATCAACTGTGGGAAAAAAAAACAAAAGGAAATTATATTAAACTTAATGTTTACAACATTAACAAAGTGACAATAAAAATTCATATCAGGAGTGATTAATTTTTGCAGCTAATACAGTGTGAGCGAATTGTTGATTATCAACTAAGGGTCTATTATAAAACTGGGCAAAGGTACTAGAATTTTTAGATCAGCCTGCAGCCAAACGAATAGTATCAAAACTCACCCCTGCTCGATCTGCTAATGAAGTAGCGGCATGGTGAGTGCTGTAAGGCTTAAATCGTTCTATATCTAAGCCATTTTCTTTCAGAATATTCTTAATCCATTTACTGATAGTTTGTGAAGCGGCCCTGTGATATGGTTTCTTGTATATATTAAAAAGATATGGACAAGACCATCGCAAATCTTTAGTTTTCTCTAAATATTGTAATAACATACTAGCAACACAGATTTCTAGGTCATCTTCAAAAAATGGTAAAATGAGATAAGACTGAGGTTTATTCAATTTTGTGGATTTGATTCTATCAACTATTCTAATTTCCACTTTGTCATTTGGTTTATGCTCTATTGCAATGCTACTAAGACTGCAAGTTTCTTTGTTAGAGTATCCAGAGATATACTGTTATTAGATATGGATCTTACATAATCTAGAACTATAGTAGGGTCCCAAGTGTTCTCGTATCTTGGTTTTGAAGGTCTTTTCCCAAATACACCCTTAAAAAACCTTTTGATTCGAAAATCGGAAGCCAATTCAGGGCCTGCTATTTGTGCGAGTGCCAAACGACGAGAACCGTAAGAAGCTCCGTTATTAAATTGACAGGTCAAAAATTCTATACATTTGGTACCGTAAGAACAAAGGTATCCAGTTTATTTGTTAAACAAAATTGCCACCATAGTTTAAGTCCTATTGAATATTGTTTTAAGGTAGAAACAGATATTGATGAAATGCATATCTCTATTGGTTATTTGGGAACTTCCGTCGTAACAACGCTTCCGTGATAACCTCCCTACTACCAGGGTTTTCCGACAATGGATGAGGTGTTCCGCTGAAAGATAGAAGAGTGGTCTAAGGTTCAAAAATTAAAGGCTTGGACACTAAGAGTGATTTAAAGAGAGGAGGCTGAGAGATCCAAAGAGGTATTACAAGGATTCCTTCTGCCTTATTGTCTCTGATAATTCTTTGAATAACTCTTAAAACCATGGAAATGGGAGGAAAGGCATTAAAAATAAAATACCTTCCAATTAAGAGTGAACGCATCGATCTTGTAAGCCTCTGGATCTCTCATCCAAGAGACAAATGTATTACACTTTTTATTCAGACGACTTGCAAAAAGGTCTATGTTTGGGAAACCAAATTCATCTGTAATTTTTTTAAAAGCATAATCTGCCAGGCTCCATTCTATTTTTTATGCTTTATTATTACTCTCACTCGGGTGTCACCCAAAAGCGCGGGTCGTCGTACCATGCTTTTCTTTTAATTTTGTCTAGTTAAGAATTTTAATCTAAATTATGTGAATCATTTTCTCAAAAATGTGACGTACGATGTGTGAAATTTAATTGTGACCATTGTCGATTTCTGTTGTTTGTTTGTCTCCATGGATATGTCCTTTTTCTACTGACAAGTAACACTGATAATGGCTTCGGCCGAAAGCGCTTGGTTACGCTCTTTATAGAAGTCCCTTTGGATTAAATTTTGCATGATATACAAAGATTGTTTCATTACTTAAGTTGTTCGCCTGACCTCCAATTCTTTTGCAGATTTAATTGTATTATCCAGTACGCATCCAAAAAGGAAATTAGAATTTGGAGTTGCTCTCAAAGTATCTTGAAGATCTTTATTTAAATTTATTACGAGAAGCTCTCTCCTATACACCGATTCTGAGTGATGCACATCACTGAAGAGTCGGCCAATGTCATTTAAGCATTAAATGTGATCTTTACCATGTTGGTAATCAAAAGGGCAATAGCTGAAGCACCGATCTGTCTGTAACTGCGTAAGTCGCTCATCCCATTTTATGGTGTCCTCAGGTAAGGCTACCTTAACTTCCGGATTTATTTTAGGAGGATACAGCTACTGACAGTTTTCAGGTGCCAAATATTTTTGTGTTAATTCCTTTCTAACCTCATCTGTCTAGTCAAATCTAGTATCTTAGTCCAAGATGTAGCTCATTCCAGTTGAATTGGTTCGGAAAATGTCTTTTCTTTATTATCATCTTCTCGAAAGATAGACGAAATATCAAAAAATGGTGGAGCTACCCCTGCTTGTTCTTGACCCTCATCTAAAGAAAAAACAAAGGAGTAGAGAAAGTCTGCTAATAAAATACTATTTAGTAAACTTTGGTATAGGCTTCCATCTTATATAGGCATAAAATAATCATTATATTATAAGCATTACTAACTATGAACCAAATGCACAAGAGACAACTGATTCAATTGTTTCAACTCCAGTACAAAATCAAAAAGCTGTGAAAACTCCAAATGAAAACAAAAGACTGAGGGAGACAACTAACTCATTTAGTTCAACTCCAGTACAAAAGCAAAATACTGTGAAAACTCCAAATGAAAACAAAAGACTGAAATGCAATATTCTTAGAGAAATTACTGACAAATTGACAGAAAA
The DNA here is from genome assembly GCA_016904865.1 of Pissodes strobi. Classification (NCBI taxonomy): domain Eukaryota; kingdom Metazoa; phylum Arthropoda; class Insecta; order Coleoptera; family Curculionidae; genus Pissodes; species Pissodes strobi. The sequence goes on from MU186983.1 coordinate 8,854, forward strand.
GAGTACTATAAAAGAAGATTGGACATTGAAGAAAAGAAGCTTACCTACAGAAAAAAAGGAGAAATGATTTGTTGGAAAAACATATTGTTCTATTACAAACTATTTAGAGCAGAATATATACATATCTATTATTGATCTGTAATATAACACCTTTAAAGGTTTTTGAGTTAGCACTTTGTTTTGTTTTTAGAATAGTTTCCTATTTTGTTTTATTTTGTAGAATACATAATTTGTTTTAATATTTTAGTATATTAATTTTGTTTTTTAAATGTGTTTTTATTTCAGTGTTTTGCACAGAATGTGATATTTTTTTTTAAAATAAGTATATTTTTAAAATATTTTTATTTCTGCCTATTTCCTTCTTCAAGTTTATATATGTGGTACCTAATGTTCTTATGAAAACACAATTTTTGGAATGGTTGTGCCGAGGGTTGTGCAAACTTGACTTCGACCACGTTCAGTTAAAGCCCGACTCATGGCTGAATGTTCCCATTTAAAATATATTGGTCTCAAATTTGATCGCTCTGTCATTAAATCTCACAGTTGGTAGGTACCACATTGTAAATGAAAAAGCCCACTTAGCACAACAGAGACTTAGCATATGTAAATTATACAATAAAAATAATGTTACATTTTGAGAAGTGTATGTGTGTCTAATAGGTAGGGATGATAAAAGTCTGTCTAATATAAAAATGCTACTTTTTTATTGTATAAAATTGTATGAAAATCATTTTTAAATTACAAACGGCAAATTATTCATTACGTCTTCTCCGGCTAATAAAAACCGCCTCGGTCATCCCTATCTGGTTCACCATCTTCATTTAACACCATGTCATATTGACGAGCTATTGCTTGTTCCTCTGCATCAAAAACAACTTCTAGTGATAAATTATGTAGAACAGCACATGCTCTTATAAAATAAACAATAAGTTAAAAAAAAATTATTTTGACATGGTAAAGTTGTCTGAATTTTTGTTTCATGATTCCGAAACAGTGTTCAATTATATACCTATTTCTTAGCAAGTACATAATTATAGTTTCTTTGACGCCTGGTCAAATGTCCATTGTCCTTAAATGGAGTCAATAAATTCCTTAAGCAACGATAAGCACTATCACCCAAAATGTATGAATCTCCACATTTGTTGGGCAAGGTGTCATTTAAAGAAGAACTTCTCAATATCCGGCTGTCATGTACCTACCTAGGATATCCCACAAAGATGTCACGAATTCTTCGTTTGTGGTCACACACCACTTGGGCCTTAAACAAAATTTATACATATAAGTATATGAACCTAATGTTTCATGGTAATTGTTGACAAAACAATTTTTCGCTAGTTTAGCATTATATTGCAAATTGTTTTCAGGGACACTTTTTATTAATTATTAGGAATATGAATTTGCCTGCGCAAAGACATTTTTTTTTTCAAAATACAAATCAAAATGAATATTATAAAGTGTCTATTTCAGAAAGATTTCTCTATAATAGGGTAAACCGTTTTGTCAACTGTTACTTTATTTCTTATAAAAATACTAATTATTGCTAAAAAATATTAGATTTAAAAAATTATATATTTGTTGTATAGTAAATAAAACACAATAATGAAAATTACCACCTGAATTGAATAAAAATGTTTCCGGTTTAAATATGAGTCGGGATCTTCTGCAGGCTTATCTATCGTAACGTGTGTACCATCAATGATACCAATAACACCAGGGAAATTATTGTTTCGGAAATAAGTTTCAATTTCCACTTTCTCCAAATCATCTGGCCATTTTATTATCCCTGGTGATAAATTGCTCAGAAAATATGTTACTCTTCTTACAATTTTGAATAAGGTGCTTTTGGTTACATTAAACCTGTCCGACACTTCTCTAAATGAAGTTGCCTCGTTTGTAGCAAACCACAAAAAAACAGTTATATACAAAGAGGCGAAACCTTCTCTGCATCCCCTTCCTGCCATTTATAATATTCAGAATTAGCAAATCGATTTGCTAAATCTTCAGTTATTTCTCGACTTAATCGAAAATGCTCTATAAATTGTTCACCGCTGAAATGTGGTAATACTTCCTCAAAATATGAATTGCTTTTAGGAACCCTAACAAGCTCTAAAATTTCTTCCATGGTCAATGGTCGGACATAGTACTTAGATGAAAAAATTTAAAATTTTGCATATAAATTTAAAAAATATTAAATAGCTATAATTCACTTTACTATCCTATAATGTACACAAAAACAGCTGACGAGTCTGACGACGATATCGATCGATATTGCGCATGAGCAGCCGAACAGAAATTTTAATCCCAACAAAAATCCTGGAACCGCTAGAACCGATTCCAAATCAGTAAAAACCGTTTTTATGTGATCCGCGAACGCGGAACTGTTACTAAAAATCACAAAGAAACCCCCTTGATTCTTTGTGCTAAAAATTCAGAATTTTCTTATCCGCGAACGCCGCGCGCCGGTTTTTAAAATGCACAATGCACATGCGAATAGTCCTTGAACTGGTTCGGAATTCGACCCGCGAACGAAACTAGTGACACAAACAATATTTGCGTAGCTATATTGTTTGTGCTAGTGATCGTTTCGAGCTAAACCGAAGGTACTACACAATGGTATTTATGAGACGAGACCGGAGTATAATAATAGAAATTGCATATATGAGTAAACTATACCGTAATATTGCAAGATGTTTTCAAGCCAGCCTTTATTTGTTTTGGTACCTACTTTTTAGTTATTAAAACACTGATACTTAGATAGTAGTATTTCATCAGAATGATTGCTCTCTGCGTTATTATGTGCATATCGATGCATTTGTTGTACGTATGTACGTGTATTATTTTTCCTGATTAATAAACATTACATTTATAAAAGTGATTTAGTTTTCGAGTTCAAATTTGCTAAAATTGTGTATATTATAAAAAAATATATGTATATTTTTGAATGTGTTAGAAGCTCCTATGCTGGTAAGAGAGTGTTGCGTATTAGAGTCACGGAGATATATTTGATTTCTAATATTTTTAATCGAAGCGGAATTGGAATATCAGAGGACATAATTAAATAATAATTACTTACAAATGATTTCCTTTAATTAAATATATTTTTTAATTCGCTGGTATATAAATTGGTACTGTTAATATTTTTAAGAATAGAAGTTGGGGGTTCATCTGCAAGTTTATTAGACATATTATTTTCTATGGCACTGTATATACGGATTAACCTCTTCGGGCCCGCCATCGAATTGTCCTAATTAGAATTCCCTGAACACCAACGGAACATTTTTTTAATTTAATTTTTTTCACAAAATTGTGGGCCTCAAATGATACAAAAAAGTCAGAACACAAAGATATTTTTATTAATAATAAAAATAGTTTACAAACTTTTGATCATCAGTGAAACTTTTTAAAACATTGGCTTTTGATACTGCAACACAAAAACACGTTACATTATCACATCGGCAGAACGTCAAGCTTTTGCACCCGGGAAGCCGACATTTGGACCTGCATTTCTGCTTCTCTGTCTCAAATTCTGGCAAGTGTTTGGCTTCTTGTCTTCTTTCTCTCTTATCTGGTATAGCCGTCACTTTTCGCTGTTTTTTTTCTGGGCGGCTCATCATCATTTGTATCCACATCAGAGGTAGAACTGCCTTTCTCGTGTGTGTACAAAAGAGATTTCGCTATTTCAAACTTAAAATTTAGATAATCTTTTATTTCTTTTTTTTTTAATGCTGGCTGCTATACAGTTTTGACGATACTCTAACCAACTAGCTGCAGCAGAAAAGTCAAGAAAGGCGTAAATGAATCTTATCGTCTATTTGTTTGTCTGCTAGCCATAGGATATTTAGCCATAACTCTATCAAAAAGATCAACGCCTCCCATGTATTTATTATATTCTTGAACTAACAACTAACTTAACTAACGGTTAATTTCAATGTATTTTTTATTCTGTGAGGACCAAGGTTTACAGCGATCTTGTGGTTCTACACCAAGTTTTGTGGATGCTAAATGTATTGGCCTGGAAACATACCATTTAACTAGACACATTTTATTGTCCTCGGTGACAAGCATATCCTCTGAACCTCTACCTTTTTTTTAAATCTTTGTCTGACAAAAGTTCTTAAGCTGTCTTTAGTATCCTAGATTTCATCAGTGTTCCAGTAAGATAAATTTTTCGAGCCAGCAGTATGTTCAGCAGGACTTCTGATGTGAAAAATCTATCAACGAATACAGACCCTCCTATTGGTAAGGTATCTGCCAATTTTAAAACAACCCTACCTCTACCTCCAACATCCAGTTTTTCTGGGTTAGAAATCAGACAAAATTCAGTGGCCTTACCTTTTCCTTCATACATGCTAAGTCATACTCATACTCGTACTCAATTTATTCATGTCATCATACAAACAGTATTTACACTTGTCAATGATATATAAAATAGGTACAAAAATAAAATTGTTAATACAAGAAATCTAAAACTAAATCAAAACTACAATTGTTATTAAAATTGGTACTCTAAAAATTCCTCAAAAGAATAAAAACTATTTAATAAAAGAAGCTTTTTAATTTAATTTTTAAATTTTCCTCTCCAGGGTTTTCATTTCATTAGGAAGACTATTATAAAACTTAATTGAAAGATAGCCTGGACTGTTTTGACACCTTTTTAACCGATGGCAGGCAGGTAGTAGTAAATTATTCTGTCTAGTATCATAGCCGTGCACCCCAAACCTCCCCAGATAATCCTTTACGTACAGTAAGTTATCAAGTATAAATTGAGAAGGTAAAGTTAATATCTCAAGTTTTTGAAAGCATCTCTACAGTCCTCCCTGAGACCTAAGCTCACCAAGATTCTAATTGCCTTTCTCTGTAGCCTAAAGAGCAATTCTGCATGAGGGTAGTGGCCCCATACTAGAACAACATAAGTCAGCTCTGAATGGAAAATAGCATAATATCATAATATGCTGTTTTTAGTACATTTTCCGAGACACATTAAGACAAATTCCGGAGCGCAAAAAGAGCCTTACTTAATTTTGCTGAAACATGGTTTATATGAGCCTCCCCTTTTAAAGTTGGGTCAATGTAGACTCCAAGGAACTGAACATATTCTCTCTCTCCGTTGACATAACCCAGGTCTCTAAGAGAAAAGATAACTATTTCGGTCTTCTCTTCATTCATTATAAGTTTGTTTGCATTAAACCAGGCTTTCAACCTCGACTGCACTGCCTCAAGTTCTTGCACTGCCTGAGCAACAGATTCCGCTGACAGGGAGGCTGTGGTGTCATCCGCAAAAAGGGTGTACATTTCTCCAATAAGGTTAAGAGGCAGATCGTTAATGTATAAGAGGAATAGTACTGACCCAAGGATAGATCCTTGGGGCACTTCAACATCAAGCCACCCTTCCTCAGAACACACTCCATCCACCCTGACAACTTGGGACACAACACTCTCCCTACTGAAGTTATAGTAAGACAATTTGCATAGCAAGAGATCATGAGACACGCAGTCAAAGGCCTTGGTCAAGTCGCAGAAAAGAACTGCATTATATTGGAGATTATGAAATAAGTTTTGGATATCAGCAATAAGGTTTAATATACCCAGCGCTGTGCTCTTTCCTGCCCGAAAACCAAACTGGCCCTCTGCAAACAACCCATTGTCTTCAAAGGATTTAACCAATGCATTTTCAAAATTTTTTGATATTACAGGCAACAAATATATTGTTCCGTAATTTGAGGCTTCATTTTTGTTTCCCTGACTGGTATAACGAGAGCTTTTTTTAGAATATCCGGAAATTTTCTTCAAAACAGCTATTAATGAGTTTGGATAGAGGGACAGTAATTAGATTTTTAATTGTTTTGATTAATTAAATGCTGAGGCCAGATCTATCACAGCTTGCCCTGTTTTTTGTTAAATCTATGATGTCTCTTACTTAATTAAATGTTACTGGTGAAAAGAAAAACCTGTTAGGTGGTGGGACAATATGCTCAAGGTTTGTCATAGGATTAAAATCACTTTAGTCTATGCTATTTATAAGATTTTTTGCAATATTACAGAAATGCTCATTAAAAGTAGTGGGTTAGATGTGGCAATGCTTTTGATCTTTGGAGACTGTGTTTCTAGATTTGTTAATGATTTTCCACGTCGCTCTAATTGGATTTTTAGATGAAAGAATTATGTTATCATTATGTTTAATTTTTGAAGTTTTTATAGCATTTTCGTATTTTTTTTTTAAAGCTTTATACTCGAGAATGTCTGCAGGGCGTTAATATTGCCTGCTTATGTCTCCAAGTAGCCTTAGATGCTCCCGCATAAGTTTTAAGTTATTGTCAAACCATGAGCTATTGCTCGGTTCCCAAATTCAACTTTAAAAGTCTTTAAAAGAAAAGACTACATACTTGATTTCCCCGGTATACCCAAAAACCCTTCCACTTTTTGCGTAACATTTAAAGATTCATCGTCGATAAAGTTAAAGGAGCAATTGTCAATAAGGATATAAAAGTTATGCAAACCAGCTTGTGTGAGAGGTCTTAGCTGTCTAAGTTCGAAAGTTTTATAGTTATTGCTATTAAAATGCATCTCAAGGGTCAAAAGCTGGGATTTGTGGTTCATATTCAAATGACTGTGCAGTATAGGCATTGGGTGAAATTTATAAAGATATTGTCACGATAAGAATTACCTCTCGTTGGTTCGCTAAATATGTACTCAAAACCATGACTTCTCATCAGGTCACGGAGTAGGACTGAGTCTCTTTGGGGAGTATCACATTAAAGACCCCAGCAATTGCAACATAACTCTCCCTACTAAAATGGACCAGCAGATGCTCAAATTTAGTCAAAAAGGCGTCAAAACAACCTGAAGGAGGTCTATAGAGAGCTAAAACCAATAAATTAAAATTTTTTACAAAACTACAGCACACTTCTAGACATATTTCTACATTAAAATTACATTCAACAGACTTTACAGTCAGAAAATCTGGTGCAAAGATAGCAGAGCCACCTCCAATTGTAAGCTCTCTCGAGAATTCAGCTATGCACTTGTAGTTACCCACCTGATGCAAGCCAACTTCACTCTGCTTCATCCAATGTTCCGTTATACATACAATATGTGGTTCTTCCTCAGATAAGACTGCCTCTAGTTCAGTCGATTTACTCATCAGATATCTTATATTTGTGTGATATAACTTTATAATTTGTTGTGATTTGTGATTGTGTATTACTTATGTTCTTGGTCCTTGTTGCGGAGCTTCAGAGAGAAGGTTCTAAAAATGGTCAATAACCACTCCCTTAGGCCATAAGTCAGCAGACATCACCCCTTTTTTCCTACTTGCGGGTGCACACACTTTGAATGAACTTCTAAACTTACCATGTCTTGTATGCATTTTATAACAAGAGCAGCCATCAAATCCATTCTCCAAGAGGAACTTTGAGATACTATCAGCTGACGTATGGGGATCAAAACCAGAAAGAAAGGTTCATGCGGAACGAACAGTGTTAGCCGCTGATAATGGTGTGACATTTTGTCTGGTACTTTTGCTGGGTTCAGATCGGTTTCTTCTGCTTTTGCTTTGCACCTGAAGATTCTGAATGCCGGAAAACATCCTGGTCCGCTGTGGTGACCTTACTGGGGTCATGGGTTTTGGTTGCCACAGACTGTCCCTTGGAAGCATCGGGAACAAGAACGGTAGGTATTGGGGCTAATGCTAAGTCCATAGCACTGGCAACTTGACTGAGGGTAATTTGTCCCGTCGCTGGCGCTGCCTGCTTTTTATTTTCTAAATGCAAATTGTTCGTGTTCGCCGACGCCGACCTTCTTCTGCTCTTCGATTTGAGTTTATGACGGACACTAGGGCTGATCTAAATATCGATATGCACGGATCCGGGACCGGATCCGTCAATTTTTTGAACGTTAGCAGCTCTGATGGTTAAAAGTTTATTTTACACTCCCACATTAGGGCTTTTGTTTACAATGTTGACAGATGAAAAGCCCGCGCTAGATCCTGGAGATATAACCTCACTTACTTTGTTTACTTCTTGGGATTTTTCAGCTTTCCTAAGCTTTTCTTCAAAGGAGAGCACTTTTTCACGCAATAAATCATTTGTCTCTTGGAGTTCGAGAACTAGGAGGCTTAATAGCCCATTATTTCTTGCCAGGGCGGCAATTTTGTCGTCTGTGGAGCGTTCATATTCTTCGCGGCATTCTGATCAAATTAACTCTTTCAATCCTGTCATTTCGCAACCACTTGTCTTAACTACACAATAACTGTGGAAAACTTTCTCATTTGACTGTTTTTGAGCAAACGCAGAACTTTTTATCGGAGCTTAAAATGTTCGATCATTTTCAAAACAACACTTGAACACCACCAGGGGTGGTTATGACAATTTTTTTTAAACCGACAAGTTGGGGTTTTAATGGTCTTTTAATTTTGCAGGCAGGCGTTTTGTACCCTATCCAACATGGGTATTACTTTCCAGAACCTGTCCTTTTCTCTAGCTTCTTTTGAGACGGCATTATCGTCAGTTTTAATTTCGTTTGCAATTGAAAAAACCTTGCACTGGGCACGTTATGTGAACAATCGGAACTCGGCTGTCACCCTGCCAAAACATTCTAATTCGTGGCAAGTTGTGGATGCCAATTATCATGCAACATCCAAAAAACTTTTTAATTTCATGTTTACCTGTATTCAGGGATTTTCCTGTAACCTTAACCTCTTTCATATCCTTGTAAAGTGCCACAGATTTTAAAAAAGTCATTATCTAGATATCTGCTAAATAAAGAGAGGGCATCCTAAATATTTTATGGCAAAGTGCCGTGATCTGTGATCTTAAATATCTCCAACTACGGAGAAAAACTTGTCCTTTTCCACTTTCTTTTTTGACCTTTCGGAAAGAGGTTTGCTAGAGACATGTCTTCAGGGATCTCTTCACATCCAACGATATTTTCCTCTTCAATGTCACTTTCTAGCTCTCGATCACCTTCAGATTCCAAGTCTGACTCCCTTACCTCAAGATTCCTCTCATCCTTAGTTTCTACCTTCCGTTGGAGAATTCGGGTTCATCTAAGTCGTCCCCTCTATCTTCACTATCATCTGCGTTCAATTCGTCGTCTAAATCTGACTCGTCTAGGTTTATATTGTTAGCGATCTCCTCCAACTCTTTGTTTGAGAGCCCACCTGCAATAATTACGAATAATCACATATGGCCCACAGTATCACATACGATATTTTTAATTCAGTTCAAAAAATACGGCCCAGAGTATCACATACGATACCTTAAATTTAGGGCTACCAAACCTGACCAACCTACCAAAAAAATTGTCCACAATCTCAACAGCAGTTTACAAACACTTTACCAACCGAATTTCTAACTACAGCATTAAATAAAATCATGAACTTAGGTGTTAGTTTAAGATATTTGTTAGGAGCCGCCATAACTTATCGACACCGTCAGAAACAACCACTGGCCAGAAAACACATGGTCAGTGATAATCAACTGAGTGCACAAGTGCCGGCACATAACATATTATGATATCGACCGACGGGCACAAATCCTCTAGCGTAAAACGCGTGTTGAAAAAAATATATTAGACCGTAGTCACCGTAGTATCATATTATGATACTACGGTCTATTTTTTTTTTCATATAATAACCTGGGTCTCGAGGAGGTTATGACTAGCTGAAACAGAATCAAAGAAAAGTTTTCTTTGAAGTATTGTGTCATACCTAAAATGTGTGAGTTTAATGTGTTTATATTTATCACTGATTGTCAGGTGTTTAACAAACTATAAACTTAATATTTTTTATGAAGCAAATTATTATTTATATCTATATTTAAATATAAGGGGAGTGCGCAGCATAGGATCAGTTAGTTATGGTTAATGTGCAACGAAGTTTTAGTGAGGGTTTGATTCTTATTAAGTGTAAGGAGGGTTCTGCAATATTTACATAAAAATTTAAAACTTTTTCAACTGCATCCATCGAATCTTAAAGCTCATTTTATGTTAACAAAAAAAGAAAATCTTTAATTATATAGTTGTATCAATTATAAGTGAACTTAAAGGTAAGGTAATTTTTGCATCAAAATAATTTTATTGTTTAATAGTCATGTTATTTTTCTTTATGACCACTTTATCAATAATATAAAATATAATATGCGTATTTCTTATTTTTCGAGAAAAATATAAAGCCCACTGTACAGATTATTGGAGAATAAGGTAAAATATAACCCACAAATAAAAATTTAATATATTATTTGAATATTTAAAGTTATTAAAGCGTTTCGAAATTCAACCGTGCTGATAAGAAAATAAATGCGTTATTGTAACACATGAATACTTCATTTGTGATACAATCTATATATATTGCCATTTTGATTAATGTTTATCTAATGCTTGCTATGTATATGAAAACAATCCGTTCGACAAGCTCTAGATACCAGAATGCATCATTTTATACATAGGGTTTTTCAGAAAACATATGTTATTGCACGCGTCGTGATACCTTAGCGAAATATAAGACAAATGGCTCCTATCAAATGGGCCCGCAAATTCTTTATTTTAAAGATACAGGTTGAAGTTTTAAAATGTATTGGTTTTTTTCCAAATATTTCCGAAACGGTTATAATGATTTCAATGATATTTGTGTTGTAAAAAGCACTTATAACAAAAAAAAATGTAGAGAGGTTTATCAGAAGCGTGGGTACGAGCACGCAAGTTAATTTACTTAAAAATATGTATGCCACCGCCACTTTCTGATAGTAAAGTTATGTAGATAATTAAATGCTTAATAGAATACATAGTTATTTATGCAAAAAGTAGAAGTGTTTTGCACGAAGCGTGAAAATTGCCAAACGAGACCGCAGGTCGAGTTTGACAACACGTAACTACAAAAAAGAGCTTCTTGCACGTATTGCATACAATATTTTTTATACGATCGTTTTATTTAAAGACCAGAAATATAGGTTGGTACCTATATAAAAAAAAATTGTTATTTACATATACCTGCAGATATTTTTATTGTTATCGGTATTGCTGTGTTGTCTATGGTATTGTTACACTGTAATATATCGATGGCAACCTTTGACGCTTGCGAGTTCCCACCGGGTTTCTAATAAATAAATATACCAAGTGTCAAATGTTATTTCAAATTGTATTGCAATCTTGTTGCACTTAAATCAAGCATAAATGCAAAATACAAGAGATTCCGAAGAAGCTCCAGATGATGTGAGGGCAGAAGCTGAAGGGGCGGTATCAAGACTGAGCCCAATGAAGTCGAAACTGATATACGAAGCAGCTTATGAAAGGTTTAAGGCATGGTGTCAAGCATAGTCAATCAAAAATATAACGAAACTATCCTTTTGGCATATCTTTCATCCAAATCAAAATAAGGGAAACCGTCAACTTTATGGTCCGAGTTTTCTATGGCAAAATCGATGCTGTCTTTGCAAGAAAACGCAAAAAAGCAAAATTCAGTGATGGGATATCGATAAAAAAAAGTCAAAAGTTTTTTTCCAAAGAAAACCTACGCAAATTTTTGAATGAGGCCCCGGACAGCAAATGTTTAATGATGAAGGATGTCGCAATTTTTGGAATGGCAGGTGCTTTTAGAAGGGATGAATTAATTAAAATGACGGTAATTCTTTACTATATGGGCGCACGCTAAATTTTGCGATTTTTGTACTTACAACTGTCTAACTCGTTAAAAATGCGCATTTTAAATCGTTTTTTGATGGCGGAAACCCATATTAATCAATATTTATATTATACAGAGCGTTCTAAATCAGCGTCCGTTTATTAAATGATTACTCCTGGCCTAATTGTTTATTATATGGGCGCAAGCTAAATTTTGCAATTTTTGTATTTTAAAGTGTCAAACTCGATAAAAATGTGCATTTTAAATCGTTTTTGGTAGGGGAAACACAGTGAAGAGACAAACGCGCGTAGCGCCCTTGTCTTTTTATTCTTCGCGTTAGTTTTCATTAGTCTGGGTTTGATTCGGTTAGTTTGAATTAGTTTTGGTTGATTTTTATTAGTTTGAGTCCACACTACCTGATAGTATTAATTAATAACTACCTACAAGAACGACAACTTCAAATAAAGATCCATAAAAACTTGTCGGGATGTTTTATACCTTATCAGGGGGTACCTCAGGGCTCCCCGCTATCCCCCCTTCTCTATAATATTTACTGCCATGACATATACAACTATTTCCAAGATGACTCTAAGTTTTTTGATCCCAAATCATATATCCTCCAATTTGCTGACGACACTGCTCTTGTTACTCACAATTCAAACATCACATCCACGTTAAATTCCCTGCAGCTTCTAATGGATAAAACTATGACCTGGTTTAACCAATGGCGATTGAAACCTAACCCCATAAAATCCCAGTTCTTAATTTTCAACCACCACATTAAACCAAATTCTCCACCCATTATTATCAATAATCATGCCATAAAACCACAGCCATCAGCCAAATATTTGGGAATCAATATCGACCAAAAACTTAATTTTAACTACCACACAAGAACAATCAAAACCAAATGCGTAACAAGAGGAAAACACTTTCGAAGTCTTACCTATAAACAACAGGGAATATCACTGAAAACTGCAGCCCATATATACCAGTCAATATGTCGACCCATTCTAGAATACTGCCATCCTATCTACTTAAACTGTCGACCACCAGCAATTAAACATCTAAAAGTAGCCGAAACAGCAACTCTACGGACCATTACCAAGATGCGTCACCCACAAAATCCGTTATATAATCCATCTAACCAACTACTCTACGAGTTGACAAAAGTAGAACCAATAACAACCAGACTTAGAGACTTGAGTACCAAATTTGCCAGCCAAGAATCTAATATACAGGTTCTGCATGGACTATGCAACAAAGAAATACCTCCAAACAGAAGAAGAGTCTATCCAGAAACATCATTATATCAATCCATCATACATCTGCAACAGTAAATCATCACATATTACACAACCAAAACTCAAAATATCCAATCCTGTAAATAGTTATATAATATGTTTATTTATATTTTTCACTTTTTTTTTCCAATTGTAAATAATATATAAAATTGTATGTAAAAGGCTGAAGGACTTCGGTCAATGGCCCTTTGATATTTATGTCAATAAAGAACGTTATAAATAAATAAATATTAGTTTGAGTTGGTGTTCGTTAGTTTGGAATAGCTGTGGTTGGTTTGAGTTAGTTTGGGGCAGTGAAGAGACAAGCGCGCGTAGCGCGGTTTTCTCTAAACTCTGGTTAGCTTTGGTTAGTCTGGGTTAGTTTTGGTTAGTCTGGGTTAACCTTGGCTAGTGTTGGTTAGACTGAGTTGGTTTTAGTTAGTTTGGGTTAGTGTTGACTTGTGTTATTTTGCGCAAGCCTGGGCGAAATCATTTTAATTAGTTCGTGTTAGTTTGGGTTAGTTACAGTTCGTTTAAGCCAGTAAGAGGTGGCGTTAAGGGTAGGCCCAAATCATTTCGGTTAGTTGGGTTAGTTTGAGTTAGTTTGGGTTAGTTTTGCATTAGTTACTTTTTTCGATTTGCCTAATTTTAGTTAGCTTCAAATAGTTTTGGTTAGTTTTAGTTAATTGCTTAGCTTTAGTTGGTTTTCTTTAAAATTGGTTATTTAAAGCCATATTGATTATTATATGTTTCAGTTATCAAAAAACGTTTAAAATGCGCATTTTTACCGAATTTGACAATTTAAAGTAGGTACAGGGTTATCCAACGAGTACTAGACAAGGCGATTTTTTGACTTTCCCTGTACTTTTATAAAAAAAAAACTGAAATAGCCATCTTATGTAATTTTCTCCCGCGAATTCGGATATGTTCAGCAAAAAACAATTGAACATCAAATAAAAGTGCTAGGAGTCACTTTGATATTTTTTTAAATGGTATGCCATATATATTATTGCATATTTGTGTTGTGCGAAAAAGTCTAGACATATTTCATGAATAATGTCCTATACCTATCTCTAACGGTTTTTGAAATACTGACAGTTGAAAATCGACCATTTACCAAGTTTGACAGCTTGTAAAATCTAAACGGCTAAAGATAGAACAAAACGGTTTGCACTTTCCTATATTGGTTTTTCATAAGCTATCGTATGACACTAACTTTAGATTAGATTAACCAAAGGTTAAAAAATCCCGGATATTTTTAACCTCTGGTTAAATAAAAAGTTAGTGTCATACGATAGCTTATGAAAAAACAATATAGGAAAGTGCAAACCGTTTTGTTCTATCTTTAGCCGTTTAGATTTCACAAGCTGTCAAACTTGGTAAATGGTCGATTTTCAACTGTCAATATTTCAAAAACCGTTAGAGATAGGTATAGGACATTATTCATGAAATATATCTAGACTTTTTCGCACAATCCAAATATGCAATAATATACATGCCATCCCATTTAAAAATATATCAAAGTGACCCCTAGCACTTTTATTTGATGTTCAATTGTTTTTTGCTGAACATATCCGAATTCGCGGGAGCAAATTACATAAGATGGCTATTTCAGTTTTTTTTATAAAAGTACAGGGAAAGTCAAAAAAACGCCTTGTCTAGTCCTCGTTGGATAACCCTGTACAAGAATCGCAAAATTTAGCGTGTGCCCATATAGTAAACAATTAGGCCAGGGGTAATTATTTAATAAACGGTCGCTAATTTAGAACGGCCTGCATAATATAAATATTGGTTAATATAGGTTTGTGCCATCAAAGAACAATTTAAAATGCGCATTTATATCAAGTTTAACAGTTTAATGTACAAAAATCGCAAACTTTGGCGTGCGCCCGTATAGTAAACTGTTACCCCAAGATCGTTTGTTATTACCAAACCAAGGAACTAAAGAGTTACCGAAAATACGTCAACTTTTGTAGCCCACAAACATCCCACAAGAGACTTTTTGTTTGTTACAGAAACAATAAGTGTTCTGTCCAACATTTAGGAGTAAATATTTTTTGCCAAAATCTCTTCGGAAATCGCAAAGTCTTTGAATTTCCCGGAGCAGCATCTCTATACTGGCCACGCGTTTAGGCGTTCCTCTGCTTTTTTTATTGGCAGATGAAGGAGGAGACGCTTTAAGCCTAAAAAGACACAGAGGTTAGGAAACCTCAAGGGTTGCAGAAGGATATGTTGATGAATCACTTTACAGTAAATAAAAACTGCAAAAATGTTTCAATTCGAATCCTCACCACGAATAGAACAGCACGAAGACCGGCCTTCTGCAATGCCAGACAACCTTGTAGGGAGGGTAATGGATGTATCTTTTTAAGTGAAGCCCTATCATCCTCTCTTTTGCTAGACCAGCTAGCAATCGGCAAATTGACCATAAATCTAATCACAATCAAATTCTGTCTTCTCTTCCATCTAATGTTAATTTAAGAAATTGTTCAAACTGTAATGTTAATTTTAATGTTAAATTGTGTTGATTTGTTAATAAATAACTAATTATAAAGTGTTCTTTATTTATTTAAAATGCTTTCAAAACTAGTTCAAAAAAGACGTACAAAAAATAGTGCTAAAAACAAATTTTTTCACTAGTGCAACAAAGTGCTACTTTTTGAACGAAAAATCATTTAAAAATTGTTACTTTTTAAAACGATTGTATAAAAACATTTTCTTCGGCTTTGTTTATAATACAAATGCAATTTTATTAAAGTTCGTTAAATATCAAGCTTCAAATAAATATATATAAAAAAATATATTTTGTCCTGCCTGGTCTAATAAAGATTCCGTCTTTATTACCTACTTGTAACAGTGTTATATATTTACCATTGCGATTTCCAATTTCCCTCTGAATTGCTTTTGCTTTTACTAATCTTTTTGAAATTTCAATAAGTTACGCTAATACCTAGTCTAAACTAGATATTAGCCTAACTTATTTAAGTTTAGATTTTTTTGTATTTAAGTGATTGTTTGATGTGCGTTTTGATGCAAACATGATTTTTGTACATTATACATCGACTAAATTAACCGATATGATATTTATGGAGTGACGACACAACATGGAAGAGAAGCAGTACAAATTTAACATGGAAGGTATCCCCAACCTAAAAATATATTCGAAGATATTTGTAAACGTCTGAGAGAAAGCGGCACTTTAAAGCCTTAGAAAGAAATTTCGGGCCACAGAAGATACGGACGACACTTCCCTTTCGTTCTTGGTAGAGGTAGCATTGCGTAATGTATCGGCTCTTTGGTCGCCATTGGCATAAACCACCGGGAGACCTCGTGGCGAACGTTCAGAGACCTTTGTTTCACCCCAAGGAAGAATCGGACATCCTAGCCAGAAAAAAATCCCCATTCACGCCGGTACCCAGGCCGGCCTGAACCGGATGTTCCCGTGGGATCATTTCTGCCTGTGCATGTAAAAATTAAGTTTTTGTTGTAAGAAATCGGTGGTCGTGACATGGTTTAGAATCAGACAAGGTCACGGTCGCCCCCTAAATGAGCTGGCAAACTGTGCATGTGCAGCAGGTCATTACCTTTTTGTCGTTAAGGCAAAGGGCATCACGAAAGAAAGAAAGATACCGACGAACTGTTCAGGTTGACGAGGCAGTTTTCACCACAGTGACAGAGATAGAAAATACTTCTGCCTCGTCTGTACCAGGGTTATTGATTATAAATAATATATTAATAATAAATTAAATTTTGGTATAGGATATGCTACCTAGAAAAAGTTTATAATTTGAAGGACAATCCGAATATCAAATAAAAACATAGGGTATCAATTTTAAATAAGAAAGTTGTACCACGCCCAGACTTTTGGAAACACCCTGTATATGTGAAAGCAGATTGTTTTAAAACTTCGTTTCCAACCATAAAACTTTTATTTGAGACACTTTTTTGTAAAACGTAAAATAAAAAAGTTAGAGGAGGGGGCATTTATAATCAATAACCCTGTACACAGAATTTGGAGGAGCAACTGCTAAAACCATTTCATTTCATGCGAGTGCGAGGACTTTTATAATAGATAAATAAATAAATCATGTTTTGCCGAGCTTACTTGAAAATAAACATAGAACAATTAAAGATTTAAAATTAATCCATAGTATATCTGGTAGGAGATTATTAGTCGCATACCAAAGTATTGAAATTGTTAAATATAAGAATAGTTAAATAGAGATAGAGGGCCAAGTCCGCATAGTCCATTGTAATGTCGATCGCGCGTGACCAGTAAGATCCAAGGATTGGTTCCTTTTGGCTCCACTTGATTAAGCAAACAGTTAGTATAAAATAGAGTTAGGTAGATTGCAAGTTTAGTTTCAATCATCTGATTATGCTAACATGGTTAGCGAAACGCGCGTTAAGTGCAAGAAATTTGTTTCGGTATTGTGGATAAGGCTGTGTTGTAGTAGAATCTGTAGGGTTCTTCTTTTGAGGATCACTCGGACAATAGGTTATTTTTGCCTGAAGAATATCCACAGAAATGAAATTCCATCGTTGGTAAGAAATCACGGAACTCGAAACTTCAATTTAAGGGATTCTTCATGTTGGACTTCAATATTTATTGTTAACAGGTTATCAACAACGCTTATCTTGAAATTTAAGATATTATGTTAGATTTTATTTGCAGACCAGCTTTTTTCTATGAGTTCTGTAGAGTATCCAGGCATTCGCTAGAGCTAAATAAAAAAAAAGTAAAATCACTTTTACAGTTCACTTTTAGTTCTAGTGCTAATGCGATGGTAACTGATCATTCGGTCAATTAAATCGTTTCGCCCCATACAATCATTGTATGATTTAACAATGTTGGGTCTAGGAACATCTAGGTAGTTAGCGTCTCTTTTTGACCACCGTTTGCACATATTTATTATGTATTTTTCCAGTTTAGAAGATGCTAAAATTGTCGGCTTTTGGTCATACCATTGTACCAGATTAATTTTTGATTTATCCCTTACTGATTGTTCACAATAGCCTCGCTAGAAGTTCTTCATTTCTTTTTTCTGTTGTCATATATGAGCCGAAGAAGAAATCTTAGACTTCATAATTGTACGCGTACCATACAAGTTTTTGTCAAGTAAGCTATCTAGCAACGATATTATTGTAAAATA
The DNA here is from genome assembly GCA_016904865.1 of Pissodes strobi. NCBI lineage: Eukaryota > Metazoa > Arthropoda > Insecta > Coleoptera > Curculionidae > Pissodes > Pissodes strobi. Next base: position 26,904 of record MU186983.1, read on the forward strand.
GCGATCCATAAAAATGTGATATCCACTTTTAAGGTTCTGCGATAATCGCATGACAGCAGAGGGTCTGCTCCCTAATTTTTTTGAAATTTCATCCAAAAAGGCTTTTTTACCGTGATAAACTTCAACATCTAGCACAAGCCCTTCTGACGTAGCACATGCAAAACTGTTTAAGACCACAAATACCGGTAAATTGAATCCCTGTCTGATTCTTTCTGCAATTGGCCTTACTTTTCATAATATGTTCCTTTGTCTAGCATTTTCTAATACTTCATTGTTAATGACTATCTTTAAGTGAATTCTTATTGCAAAAAAATCTATCCCGCGTGATGTTTTAGCAGTTGTTCTGGCCCAAAACATTTTTACTCTAGGATATTTCAAACAAGAAATTAAAATTGGTATTGTAATACATTATTTTTTTACTCCTTCGGTAGACAAATTCATGGTCTTCTCATTTTCTAAAAGAAATTTTATATTTGCACAATCACGCATATTTTCAAAAATTCTATCCATAATTCCCCGGTCTGTTCTCTGAAAGTGACTTTGGTATTCAAAATGTTCCATATTTACTTCCAGACCCTTAGAACTAACAAAAAAAAATAAATTGAACAAAATTTTATTACTTATTATATTTAATACCTGTTGTGAGATTTTCTCAAAGTTCTTTTAGCTTTTACTGTATGGCTTGATTTTTATTTCAAATGGATTCTTTATATTTGTTTTTAATTCTTGCACGGAGTTGTTCTTTTGACAATGTTTTTTCTTCATCATTATCTTTTCAAAAATTCGAAAATGTGTTCTTTTAATTTTGGATACTCCAACGACTCAACTGCGACTGTATTTAAGTGCATTGTTTTTAAAATGTTTGAATCTTGACCGCATGTTTTTAAATAGTACTTAATAGTCTGATTTCTTCTGATTGTTCTGGTATTTTACTATCTCTTGCCCTTTTAATAAAATCACTTTTTGCGGTACTGTGCACGAAAACCTTTTTTCTTCTCCAATTTACACCCTAAAATTATTCAAATATGTCTTCTCTTTATTTTTCTGTTATTTGACTACATTTTATAACTCCATTTTTAGGTCTACACTGGCACTTTTCTTTGAACTGTCTTGGTTTTCTTTCAATGTCCTAAGACCATTTCCTGTTCATTTTAGTTCTACCAAAGAAATGCTTTCCTTTTCCTCTTCTATTTCAGTTCTTCCCTAAAAACCATGATATTATTTCCACCAGAAAAATTTTTCGTCGTTTCTTTGTTTTTGTTGGCATTTCATCAGAACTGTTATCAGGTCCACAGTATGACACTAACTTAGGTGTAATGTAGTCACTACCATCAGATGTATCAAGCAATGATATATTTTCATCTGTTTCATGCCAGCCTGTTCCTTTACTCCTGTTTATCTCTGCTTTGTATGTAGCTTCATTTATTTCATGCTTGCTAGTTCCTTGTATACCGTTTGCTTCTTCTATTCTATGCTTGTTTGCTTCTTCTTCGTCTGGATTTTCACCTGTTTCATACTGCCCTGCGCATTTTGTGTCATTACCTTTTTTATCAACTGTTTATTTGCTTCTTCTATATTTGTTACATCTGATATATCGCACATGCTTGTACATTGCGTTCCTCTGGGTAGTTCTTCTTTGGTTGCCTCTATATCAATGTTTTCCAACATTTCTGGTTCCATAACATCATATGGATACGTATAAGTAATCAATTATTCCAATATTAACATTTTCAACAACACAATATTGTTAACATCTGATTCTTCAATTCGAGTTGCGTTATTACTTTCATCTTGTTTGGTTGCTAATTTTAAGATTTTTTTTTGTTCGTTGTGACATCTGTTAAATAAAAAAGTTGTTTAAACTATGTAGAAATTAAACACTTTCTGTATATCATATTGCTCTTAAATTATATTTGCATGAAGATAAATTAGTTAGTTACAAAGCAAGCCAATTCTAAAAATAGTTAGAACACTTTTCGATGAACTCGTTACATTTCTTTTTTAAATTCCTTACCTTTGCATCTATGAATTATAGTAAAATTGGAACAAATCAAGGCACTTCTGGAGCTAAAATATCACATGTTGACGTGTTGCGTTGCTTACAATTAGCGGGAACTAGCACTAGCAACATAAAATTAACCATTTCTCCGCAGAATTAAACAATTTATAGGTCGATGTAAGGTACAGTGGTACACTTTAGTTGTCGAAAATCAACACATTTTAAAATAATAAAATATGGAGTTAGCGAGTTAGCAGGTTAAGACATTTAGCCAACGAATTGTAATCTTGTCGGGAAACAACAGTAAGATATATCTGATATATCTCCACCGCGAAACGCCTTAAACATTTTAAATGACTAAAGCAAGAGCTAACTCTTAAATCCACATTATATCTGAGCAGGAGTAAGATATGATACCAATCGCCATCTATGAGTGTTAGACACCTTTGAATTGAATATAACTTAGGTAAAAACAGATATTATAAATCTGAAGGGCTTCTTGGTTTTAAATCACATTAAATTAATCTTCAAATTGTTGCGAGTAAGCAGCTCCGTGACGTATTCAAAAGTTCTATTTTGCTTGACACCCATTTTTCTGACCGAACGTTGGTAACATAATTTTTGTCCTATCATGGTCATCTTTCATCTTATTTGCAGTACCTGACCACGTAATTTTAATGTAAAGAAAATGACATATAATTAAAGTGTGATTTTTAAATGATATTTCATTCAAATTTGCGACTAACCTTGAAGTGTTACACTTTATCTCTGAGGGTTAATACTCATGCATCCAATATCCGACGACAGTGCTCCTATTGGTTTATATTTCTCTTCCTATTGGTTAGATTGGTATGATACGAGTTGTACAGCAAATTTTACATTTCGCTTCTTATTTATAAACTAACCTGAAATAATAATTTTGAATGGGACATAGGAATAATACCGAATAGTTTTATACTGGGTCAACCTGGGTCCCAAAATTATAAGTTGATTTTGGACATTCTGGCTTAAATAATGCAAACATTTATCTTGATCCATGATAGTCTTATTTCCTTTAATAAATTATGGTAAGTGCTTTGTTGTGCTTATTTCTTATAGAAATTCCAAACCTAAAATTTTGTCGCTAGTTTCTCGTGTCTTTCTTGATTGATTTGTTAATACTAGCAAGCGCTGCCTAAATACAAATAGCACATTACTCCCCTTTGAAGATTTTATGTTGACAAGTGAAACAAAACAAATAACAAATGAGGTTAAAAAACACGATATCGGACCAAAGTTGAAATCATTTTAACTCCATCCGACGTCGGATAATTTCAAAAATATTCGGATAAATTGGCCCAAAACATTCTGTCCAATACGAGCTCCGTCGGATCATCATATCATCGGATATCGGATGCATGAGAATCTAGTTTTAGTCCTGCGTAAGAATACCAAACGGGAGTATATGCCGCCCCCAAGAACATTTTGAGTTTTAAGGACTTAAAGAAATGTATTTTTAACAATATAATAATTATATATTTATTCGATTATTTGTTTCAGGCGACACCAAAAAGCAATATTTCGTAAATTTTATGTCTGAGCTGATTGGTACAGCTCTGCTCATGTTCTTAGGATGCATGGGGTGCATACCACAAGTTGACAATCCTCCAGCTGTACATCATATGTCTGCACTATCTTTTGGTTTAGTCATCTTACTTATTATTCAGGTAAAAATGATTATCAAATGCGTTGACTTTTCGAAATAGGATCACGTCATTTTTCTAAATCATTGATTGAGAAAACCATCTCTCAACCAAGTTCTTAAGATGAAACTAATATAAAATAATGAAAATGCAAGCAAGTCAAATGAATGGATTACATATTGATATGTTAACCTCAACATAAATCACCCTTTTTAAAACGTTTTTATCAAAAAGTATATTATCCTTTATAATCTTGGGTCATTTTCATTCAACATCTTAAGGTGAAACATAATTTAAAATTACAAAAATGGATGTAAGCATTACCTCTATGAGGTAATGATGTGAGCCAAATAAATGGATTATAAATTGGTATGTTAACTTTAATATGACTCGCCCTTTTAAAACCTGTTTTTTAATAAAAAATTATTTATTTCTTTATAACCTTGGGTACTTCTCAAGCAACGCGTAAAGCAGCCGCGCACATTATCGCAGAACGGAATGGATCGGATGGAATGGAACAGAACGAAAATTTTATAAAGCATGTAAATAAGTTAGGGTTCGCACACTAACGCGGATCGGAAGCGCGCGGATAGTATCGGAACGGAACGGAATCGCTGCGAGCGAATTTTTCCATGGTTCCGCGGCAACAAATACAAAGTTATCAAGCTAGCCTAAAAATAAACCACTCATATACAAATCTTTTCCGCGGACTTCCGCGCTAATGTGCGGGGATTCAGAATTTCCATTCCATTCCGTTCCGTTCTATTCCATTCCGATCCATTCCGTTCCGGGGTAATGTGCGGGCTGCTTTAAGGTGGAATGTAACTTAAAATGACAAAAATGTATGTAAGCCAAATAAAGGGATTATATTGGTCTGTTAACTTTAATAAAAACCGCTCTTTTCAAAACCACCTTTTATCAAAATGTGTTTAGTCCTTTACAATCTTGGGCATTTCTCAACCAACGTCTTAAGGTTAATTTAAAATAGCAAAAATGTATGTAAGCCAAATAAAGGGATTATAAATCGGTCTGCTAAATTTATTATACATATTTATTGTATTATATTGAAAGCTTGATTTTTTTTATCAAAAAGTCGTTAATGCTTTAAAGACTTTGTCACTTTTTAACTAAACGTCTTAAGGTGAAACGTAATTTAAAATTGTAAAAATGTACCTACGCTAAATAAATAGATTGTGCAATTAACTTTTATATAAATTGCCCTTTTTAAAACCTCATTATTTGTTTATCAAATAGTATTTAGTCTTTTAAAATTTGTATGTAATCCAAATAAATGGTTTATATATTGGTATGTAACTATAATATAAACCACCCTTTTCAAATCCATTTTTCATCAAAACGTCTTTTTTTAATATTGGTTACTTCTCCACCAACGTCTTAATGTGAAACGTAATTTAAATTGGTAAAAATATATGTAAGCCAAATAAAAGGATTGCAAATTGGTGTATTAACTTTATTATACACCACTCTTTTGAAAGCCTCTTTTCAATCAAAAACTCTTTAATCCTTTCAACGTCTTAAGCTAAAATATAATTTAAAATTGGGCTATCAACTGTTAGTAAACCGCCCTTTTTAAAACCCCATTATTTTTTTTTATCAAAAAGTGTTTATCTTTAAAACCTTGCTTACTTCTCAACCAACGTCTTAAGGTGAAACGTAATTTAAGGCGGTAAAATTGTATGTAAGCTAAATAAATGGTTTATAAATATAAATTAGTTTATTAACTATAATATAAACCATCTTTTTAAAACCCATTTTTAATCAAAAAGTATTCTATCCTTTACTTGGGTACTTCTCAACCAACGTTTAACGGTCAAACGTAATTTAAAATGGCAAAAATATATGTAAGCCAAATAACTGGATTAAAAACTGGTCTGTTAACTGCAATTTAAACCGTCCTTTTTAAAACCCCTTTATTTGTCTATCAAAAAGATTTTAATCTTTTAAAATCATGGGTATTGGGTACTTCTCAACCAACGTTTCTAGGCGAATCGTAATTTTAGACGGTAAAATTGTATTCAAGCCATATAAATAAATTAAAAATAGTCTGTTAACTATAATGTAAACCATCCGTTTTAAAACCCACTTTTTCATCAAAAAAGATTTTATCCTTTATAATATTGGGTACCTCTCAACCAACGTCTTAAGGCGAAACGTAATTTAAATTGATAAAAATATATGTAAGCCAAATAAATGGATTATAAACTGGTCTGCTAACTATAATACAGGGTGTTCGAAAAATAGAAGGAGATATTTTAGAGGGTGATTCCTTGTTAAGTTTTCAAGATACAAGGTGTCAAAACTTAGAAAAAAAATCGGTGTTTTATTAATATCTTAAATATTCTTTTACTTATTTTGTTGAAATTTTGTAGTGTTATCTGTAGTAATAAGGGGCTCATTTAGCCTTAATTATATTAAAAATAAAAAGTCCAGTGGCGTCTCGGGGGGCGTCATACCGAATATTATTGACAAAAAGTTTGCGCCACTGAGTTTTTTAAACATTTTATATTTTTTTCGTATTAAGCAACTAAAAATACAACAGTTTGGTTTCTTGAATTGTTTTCGTATCTTACTTCGTTTTAGAGAAAAAAAAATAAAAATCAGTTTATTACATATCCATACTTTTTTTTAATATCGGTTTTTTATTAATATCTTAAATATCCATTGACCGATTCTGTTGAAATTTGGTAGTTTTGTCTGTAATAATATGGGGCTTAATTAGAATAAAAATATAAAGTTCAGTTGCGTCTCAGGAGGCATCTTATCGGATATTATTGACAAAAAAGTGTGCGTCACTGACTTTTTTACAAAATTTTGATTTTTTTTTTCGTATTAAACAACTAACAATACAACATTTTTGTTTCTTAAATTGTTTTCTTACCTTGTTTCGTTTTCGTTTAAAAATATTAAAGTTACAAAAAGGTAGTGGCGTACATTTTTTTGATAATAATATTCGCTAAGGTGCCTCCCGGGACGCCACTGGACCTAATAATTTTAATCTATTTAGGGCTAAATTAGCCTCTTAATACAATAAATAACATTGCCAAATTTCAACAGAATCGAGTAAATATTTTTTAAGATAAGAAGATAATTTCATTTTCAATTTTTTTTTTATTTAACATCCTGTATCTTGAAAACTCTGCATTTCCGGACCCATGTTTATAAACACTTTTTTTCATATTTTTTAACAAGGAATCACCCTATAAAATATCTCCGTCTATTTTTCGAACACCCTGTATAACCACTCTCTTATCCCTTCCCCTTCCCTTCTTTCATCAAAAAGTAATTTATCTTTTATAATATTGGGTACTTCTCAACCAACGTCTTAATGTGAAACGTAATTTAAATTTGTAAAAATGTACGTAATAAATGGATTGTAGATTGGGCTTTCAACCGTTAATAAACCGCCTTTTTAAAACCCCTTTTATTTGTTTAGCAAAAAGTGTTTCATCTTTCAAAATCTTGCGTACTTCTCAACCAACGTCTTAAGGTGAAACGTAATTTGAGGCAGTAAAATTATATGTAAGCCAAATAAATGGTTTATAAATAATATAAATCATCATTTTTAAAACCCATTTTTCATCAAAAAGTATTTTATCCTTTACAATAGTTGGTACCGTAAACCGGGGTGACTATGATCCACTTATTATCTTCAACTCACAACAATCTTTCGAATTTAATAGTTGACCAGTTCAAAAATGGTTCATATATAGGAAGGATATATGTATATTCGATTTCATGAGTTTTTCTAAAGCAAAAAAAAATATTTCCACCCTTTTTTAAAAAAAATTGGGTGGTCATATTCACCCCCTGCTTTGGGGCCCCTATGGCCAAGTATTTCAAATTCCTTAAAACCCATTCTAACACCTTCTCCGGGGTGACTATAGCCACTAACCAAAAAGAAATAAAGGTTCCTATAAAAAATTTGTGGTAAGTAGGCGATTAAAACGTAAGTACAAGGGTGAACAATCCGACGCTTGGCGAATTCTGCTTCGCAATGATAGGAAGAGCCGACATCGAAAAATCAAAAAGCGACGTCGCATGAACGCTTGGCCGCCACAAGTCAGTTATCCCTGTGGTAACTTTTCTGACACCTCTTCCTTAGTTGGACTGTGACTAACGCTGTGCTAACGATTTGTAACGATCATTATTCCCTGCACAAAAATATGTTATTCTGCACGCGTTGCCACCTCTAGCGTTTTACGTATGGCCAGAGTCACCCCAAAAAATGTGAAAATAGTGATGGGTGAATATGGTCTCATTGTAGAACTCCTTTTATACTCTCGAATAAATACTCCAGGTAACTGTGGAGTTCTGTATTAACTTTTACTATAATACATCAGATGGTAAAGCTACATGATGTATATTCTTATAATCTACGTACACGTAACAATGTTACTCAGTCTTGTATTCTCTCTCTATATATCCTATATTGGTATAGGTTCACGACTCGGTCGTGTATCAAAACATTGCACTGATGAGGTTGACTAAACATGGTTTTAACCTTAGCCTTGCCGACCGTGTCAGGTATCGCGTTCATTCAAATTAAACAATAACACTACGTGAACTGCGTAATGTAAATAATCCTCGTCTAGACCTCGGGCTAGTCGGGATATTTTAAAGAACTAATTTGTGAAATACCGAGTGTTTCTTGATAC
>MU186983.1:35660-48016 GCA_016904865.1 Pissodes strobi
CCGGTATTATTTTTACACATTTTGTTAACTCGCATTGGATCGTAACTGCGTATTGGTTGTGTTTAAACGTTTTCTGGAATGGGCCAATTGTGTCAATGCATACAATGTCGAAAGCTTTCTGTGGAGTAGGTGTAATAATCATAGGTTCCACATGAGTTACTTTCTTTTTATTTAATTGGCATTTGGCACAATTTCTTACATAATTTGCTACATCTCTTGACATTTGTTTCCAACGATACTTGGTTCTCAATTTTTTGAGTAGTTTCTTCTGTCCACAGTGTCCTCCCATAAGTGGATCATCGTGAAATTGTCTAATTAAGTTTGTCTTCTCGTCGCGACTCGAGATAACAATCGGATCCTTATATAAAATAATATTTAGATTCTTCAACACCTTATTTCCTATTTCTTTTAATTTATTTATTGTGCACATTTTAAATATTTGGTCGTCTGCTTTTAGCTTGACCTTATCAATACCATGATCGCTAGCCATTGATTCGAGCTTAGACAATATTGTCGCTAGAGACATATTGCCATTAGTGATCATAATTTTATTTTCGTAATTTTCGGCGTTGGATCGACCTTTTCTCCTCAAGACTATCCTAAGATAGTTGGGCTTATTGTCGAATTTTACCATAGGTAGTTTAATTATACTGAAATTATCTAGGGTTTCTAGAATTCTAAGTTCTAGAATATGAACTTTTGGCTTTTCGATAATTTTTGTTTCTACTTTGTTATCTTTCCTTGACATTGCTCTCGTTATTGCTAATACTTGTACGGACTTATTGGCTATTTCTTTTACTTCGTCTACGCTGATTCTGGACAAGGCGTCTGCTCCCACATTGTCTTTCCCTTTTATGTAGTTTACTTTAAAGTCAAACTCTTCCAAATCGAGTCTCATTCTGGTCAATTTTGACGATGGATTTTTCATTGCAAATAGGTAAACAAGTGGTTTGTGGTCGGACTTGACTAGGAATGTCTTCCCGTATAAATAAGCTCTAAAATGCTTTATTGCCCAATGTATAGCGGCTAGTTCTTTCTCTATTGTTGCCTTATTTGCTTCTCCTTTCGTAAATGCTCTAGAGGCGTATGCAATGGGTAGATCTTCTCCCTTGAAGTTCTGCGATAGAACTGCTAGTACAGGAGGCCACGACCAAGATTTTTCGCCAATCGCTATCCGCAAACTTCTTTGTGACTTAGGTTATTTTATTATTTTGATTCGAAAACTGGTATTTTCAGACATTTTGCGTGGTGCTTATGCCCTTCATTAATTTTTAAAGTTGTTATCAATTCGGAACCTAAAAACTCATAGCAAACTGTCTGCTTTTCGATATGCTATTAAATAATAGTGTAAATAATATGCTTTTCTGGATATCAGAAAAAAATAGTGGTGCATGTACATAGGGAAATTAAAAAAATAATAATAAAAATGACAAAAGAAAAAAAACTTTTTGCCATCTGTCTGAAAACTATTTCCTTTCGTTAATTGTGGTGAGTGGATAGTTAAAAACCATTTTCAGACATATATCCCGGTGCGTTTCATATTATGAGAGTGCATACTTTTTTTTGCTTTCACACCATTGAAACTGCCTGAAAACATTATTTTCGTTATAAAGTCACTCAAACAAGTATGTAAAAAATATTTCAATCGGATAGCGATAAATTTATAAGGTTCGATGTGTATACAGCTTCCGGTTATCATATTATAACACCGCAGATGCCTGATATAAAAATCTTTATTACAATATGAAGTATTGTTAATTGATTTATCCAATAACCAGACGGATAGCAATACATTTTTGTCATCTTAATTTTTGCAAAGCAGAAACGGCGCCCCATTAAAACGCACCGTTTCCGGATACTAGTTGATAAGACAAAAATTCATGGTTTAGTATGTTTTATCTATTTTTTATGATTTTAAACGGATAGCGATCATCAAGGGTTTTGGTCGTGGCCTCCCGTACTATGCTCCACATGCCTCTTTCGATGCGTCCGTAGTCAAAATGAATTCTTTACTAAAGTCGGGGTACTGTAGGATTTTTGGGTCTATTAGAGCGGCTTTTAAAGTGTTAAATGCATTTTGGCACTCCTGTGACCAGCTAAATTGAACATTTTTCTTGGTAAGCATATTTAACGGCCTTGCAATGTGTGCAAAGTCGGGAATGAATCTACGATAGTAGTTACAGAATGCAATAAAACGTTTTGCTTCGTCGGCATTCTTCGGGGTTGGATATTTGTTTATTATATCGTATTTAGAGTCGTCTGGTAAGATGCCTGCGCTTTTGATTATGTGTCCTAAATATATTACTTCGTTTTGAAAGAATGTACATTTTTCTGGATTTAATTTTAAGTTGTGTTTCCGTTTCCTGCATGTCTCAAAAACGCTTTTTAGATTTTTAAGGTGGTGGTTTTTCGAGCAACCTATTACTATGATGTCGTCCATATACAGAAAAGCTTTTTCAGGTGTAATGCCTGCGAATGCGATATTCATCATTCTCTGAAAGCTATTAGAGCTAACTTTTAAACCGAATGGTAGTCTGGTGAATCTGAAAATTCCTGTATCCGTGCTGAAAGTAGTGACGTCTCTAGATTTTTGTTCCAGCGGAATCTGATGAAAACCTGCTTTCAGATCTAGGGTTGAAAAAAATTTGGCTCTTCCTAGTTGATCTAATATGTCGTCTATTCTAGGTAAAGGGAATTCATCAGCCACTAGTTTATTTTGATTTATAACCTGAAAATCTACGCAAAGTCTCCACGCTTTTTTGCCATTTGGTGATTTATTTGGAACGAGTAATATCGGGCTGTTGATGGTTCAACAATTTTGTCTTGTAGCATTTTTTGCACTTGATTGTTTATTTCGTCTTTTTGAGCATGCGCTATTCTATAGTTCTTGATGTACACAGGATTTTGGTCTGTCAATTTTAATTTTTGTTTATAGAAGTTGTTTGCTGTTAATTTGTCCGTACTTAGAGCAAAAATGTCGGAAAATTCTTTACATAGAGCAATGGTTTCAGTAGGTATAGGTTCACGGCTCGGTCGTGTATCAAAATATTGCACTGACGAGGTTGACTAAACAAGGTTTTAACCTTATCCTTGCCGACCGTGTCAGATATCGCGTTCATTAAAACTAAACAATAACACTACGTGAACTGCGTAATGTAAATAACCTTCGTCTAGACATCGGGCTAGTCGGGATGTTTTAAAGATCTAATTTGTGAAATACCGAGTGTTTCTTGATACACTACATCATCTTATCTCAAAACACCAAAAGTTTTTAAACAAAATGTAGAGTAACATAGGTAGTAGAACCTTTTGGTATGCGTTAAAAATATACATAATTCTTTTGGTGTTAAAAACCGCGGCGTGACGAACAAAGTTATTATGGCACTTTTTTAGGCCTTTTTCATGTTCTTTTCTACTGACTACGAAAAACAAAAGATAAACGTTAGATATGTAAAAACGCTTGCATTTTATATTTTCAGGTATATATTATTAATTTCCATCAGTTGTTTAATTAAGAATATCTAAATTTTAACGTTACGAGTTTTAAACATTTTTCAATTTTTGGCCATTTTCACCCCTAGGGGCTATAGTCACTTCTCAACCAACGTTTAAAGGTCAAACGTAATTTAAAATACCAAAAATATATGTAAGCCAAATAATAGGATTATAAACTGGTTTGTTACCTTTAATACAAACAGTTTTTTAAAACCTCTTTATTTACTTATCTATCAAAAAGTGTTTAATTCTTTATAACCTTGCGTTCTTAAATCTTGAGGAACATAACTTGCGTTTAAAAATCAAAGAAATCATGTGATCCCATCTAAAAAATACGAATTTAAGGGCTTTCATTACTTTTTTAAGCCACTAGATATGTTTTATAAAATTAATTGGTATCTCGCTAAAAACCATTAGGCTCTCACATTATAAACAAAGCAACAACTCTAACGCCATAAATCAAATAATTTATACAATATAATTCTTAGCAAAAATTTCCACAGTCGAAATATTTTTTGGAAACTGGTTTACTAATTTATTAAATTCAATTTGTTTTTCAGATATTTGGCCACGTTTCAGGGGCCCATCTCAATCCTGCTGTAACGATCAGCACTGTGATATTTAAAATGTTATCTCCTTTTATGGGTGTTGTGTATATTGCCGCCCAATTCCTTGGCGCTACTTTCGGATTTGCTCTCTTAAAAGTAAGTACTTACACATAGTTTTTAATGTTATAATTATATTATCGTACGCTCTCATTCCATTTCATACTGAGTCATAAGTCATTCGCGTTTGCTGCATGACTTAATTTCAATATTTTGTTCTTTGATAGGCTCATTACTAGTAAGTAGGCCAAACAGGATCATTACCCAAACGGCATATAGACTGATTTTTTTTCTGCTGAAATGATTGAAGAAGCGTTGGATCTTTTTTCCTATTGTAACGGTTCAGTGAATTTTGCCTTTCATGATTTTTTTGGCCTCCAATCTGAAAAGCTTGTCTGAATCGATTGTCTGAACCACTGTCACCAAGTTTTTAAGCCAAGATTCCTGGATCTCCTCTTCCTTTAATTTTTCTCGGAATTATCAAATATAAGGCACTATTTTTCTGAATGTCTCGCAACATGGCCTAAGTACGATAATTTTCTCATCGTCGCGGTGTTGCCATTTTTTTTTTACTTTTCATTTTGTTCATCACTTCTACACTAACCACACGATCCATCCAAGTTATCCTTAGCAAGGTTGGCTTCTGCGACAGTCCAGCGCTTTAATGCTTACAGGAGAACAGACAGAAAAAACATAACTGTAAACCATCTTCATTTTAATTCAGTGAAACCAAATTTTCATCAATTTTAGAGACATATTTCGTGCTTGTTCTAATCTAAGATCGATCTAATTTCAATTAAATGCTTCTAGCCTTTATCATATTCTACTCTAGATGTATAATTAAGTTTGTGGATTTTCCTATCGACTTGCTTCTTCCAAATGGAATGACTATACTTGATCCATGAGAAATTGTCGCTCCTCAATTATCTGACATAATCGTAGTGTTACCTGCATATCGCATATTCTTAACTGTAATTAAATTGATCAGCTTTCTCTCAGAACCGTTATACATTGCCTCTTGAGGGTAACAATATCCAACATTGCCTCAGTTGTATTGTCCCCTAATTTTAGGTTTCTCTATGTCGCCAATAAAAGTTAGCGATGAAATGCAAATCTTTATCACCAATAGGAGTTATTTTTACTAGATGAATTATTTTTTTGTGTCTATCAAACGTCTTCTCAGAGACTATATAGTAAAAGACGTTAACGTAGTTTATAGGCTACCACCGTCTAAAGATAGAGGGATTGGATCTGTCAAGCCTAGATTCGAAATATGCTGGAATGTGGAATCATACAACCCCTATGCAGTGAGAATTGGTCTGAATTAGGATTTAGGGCTGCCCGAAGAGTTTGCCAAGAGAGCGTTTGTGCTCATTCCTGATGGATGACCTGTACACCATGAATAATTTCGTACCTAGAATAATTTCGGGGTGACAAGCATTTCTTAAAGCACTTGTATTCCAACTGGTATTCATCTAGACTCTGACACGATTTGCAACAACAAGGACGCCCTTTAAAGCTGCTTTACTCGCCTTGTTATTGTCCAAGCAAATCTATGTAGGTTTCTTTTTTTCCAGACCACTTGCAAAGGTGTTGCCTATAATACCCTAATGGGTACTGCAAGTAGGAAACGGCGAGGAGGAAAGATACCGATGAACTCTTCTTAAAGATCTTTAGACTGAAGCCAACTGGGAACAACTCGATTGGTAAGGAGTTCCAGATACTCGTCACACGCCAAAAGAAAGAATTTTGTTAGAGGCTGGTTCTAAGTGTGCTCTGTTGAAGAGAATATGGATGAGAGCTTCTAGCTCGTCGTGTGGATCGAACAAATCTTGGAGGGAATCAGAGTTGTCAGTTCGGTCGAACACCTTCCGTGATAATATCGTTAAAAAAGGGAGAGATCACCCACCATCCGCCTATGTTCCAAGGTGTGAAGGGCATTAGTCAGCTCGGTTCTGGATGGAGTCTAAGAGCGCTAGAGTATGTTTGGGAGCAGAACTCCAAATGTGAGAGCAATACTCCAGAGTAGGTCTGATTTGCGCTTTATAGAGTGTAAGCAGCTGATGGGAGCTCAAGTATTTTTTGGCATGGAAAAGTACACCCAGTTTTTGAGAGGCACACTTCGCGAGACCTCGGACATGCTCATTCCATGAAAAGTTAGTGCTTGCGGTTATTCCAATAAGCGAAAGATTGGAGGATGGAGAAAGGATTTCCTCCTTCATGATGATGTCAAGGTAGTTTCCCTTAGTTTTTCTCCGGGAGAACACAGTAGTCTGTGTCTTTTTGGCGTTGAAGGTTACAAGATTGTTGGAGCCTCATTCAAGAATTGTGTTTAAGCCTCGATTGATTGAGTTAGTCTGCTGCCTTCTTAGTTGTCCCAGAGTGGCCGATGATAATGGTTTGTCAGAAGAAAAGGATGACACAAGACTGCTATCGTCTGCATAGCTGTGAATGGGGTTTTCAGCAAGCTTTAGTAGATCATTTATGTGCAGCAGGAACAAAGTTGGAGACAAAACCGAACGATGCGGAACACCAGCATTGATGGCAAATGCCTCGGATGAAACACCATCGATAACTACCTGAATACTCCTTTTATCAAAAAAACTAGACAATAGTATATGCAGAGCCGGTGGAAAGTCATAAGCTGAGAGTTTGTCCAGGAGTGATTGGTGTCAGACGCGCCCGGTCGAAGGCTTTGGAGATGTCAAGAGCAACGACTCGGGACTCTCCGTGTTTTTCCATGGTTGAATTCCAGATGTGTATTATATAGGACATCAGATCTCCTGTTGAGCGCTTCACTTTAAATCCATACTGCCTATCATATATTATGTTGTTCTGTTCAAGATATTTTAAGATCTCAGTGTTAATGACTTTTTCCATTACCTTGGCCACTACTGGGGTTAAAGATATTGGACGGTAGCTACTGGCAATGTTTTTCTTTTCCTTCTTAGGTACAGGTTGGACTCTAGCGCGCTTCCAGAGGGCTGGGAAAATACCTCTATTGTAGCATAAGGTATATAGTTTGGTTAGAATAGGTGTCAGCTCCAGTGCGCACTGTTTGGGAATAATGGGGGAATTCCATCCAGTCCAGGGGCCATTGCGCAGTCAAGACGACGAAGTAACCCTCTTATCTTTTTTTGCTAGAAAATGATTTCTGGCATTGTTGTGGCGATCCTAGGCAACATTGGTAGAGTCTTTCCTTGTGCATCAATGGTTGAATTTCGTGCAAACGTTGAGGCAAACAAGTCTGCTTTTTCCTTTGCAGTCACTGCAATGGAATTGTCTTCACGCAATAGTGGTGGAAAACTTGAAGTTTTTCCCGATGGCCTTTGCAAATCCCCAAAATGATTTTGAGCTGCTCGGACTGTTCAAAATTCTCGCGGACTCTCTGATCAAGATCAGCTTTGGATTGATCAATAATTACTTTGCAGCTATTTCGTGCATCCAGAAAAGCTCGACGCGAAGCAACCGAAGGGTTGTTGCGCCATTTGCGATAAGTTTGGTTCTTTTTGGAAACCGCCTGAGTACACTTTTTGTTGAACCATGATTTTCCAGGATAGGATCGTTTATTAGAGAAAGGGATTGAAGTCTCCATCTCAATGAGAATGACTTCTATAATGGATTCAGCAATAACAGATGGATCGCTGGATTTAAAACAGACGTCCCTCCAAGGGAATGACAAGAAGAAGTCACGAAGTTCACTCCAGTTTGCATGTTTATAATGCCACACTTTGCGAGGGAGCGCCTTAGAGGACGGTGGAGTTGGACAGGAGGAGAAAGCTGATATATGCCTGTGATCAGAGTTACCCAGTGGTGATGTAATGTTTATCCCATAAGAGTTTATGGATGTGGTTGTGAATAAATCCAGTAGGACTGATGGTTTCCAACGTCCGGTATCCGTGTTGGCTCGTCCACAAGTTGAGCCAGGCCGCAGGTGATCGCGAAAGCCTCAGCTTTTCTGCCCACATCATCCATTCGAGAAGAAAACTTTACCTTAGCCAAGGGATGTTGTGAACATCCCCCACGAATGTTATTTCAGCATCTGGGTGGGTGGTTTGAAGTTTGTCGAACGTTAGTGAGAATAGGAGAAGAGCTGTTTATAATTGGGTTCATTTGGAGGAAGAAAAAGGATGCAGATAAATTTAGTAGCATCCTTTAGTGACAGCTTAAGCCAAAGAACATCAAAATTTGTCGATTCCAAACTCTGTTCTCGGTGACATGAGAGGTTACTGCGGACGTAGGCGCTAACACCTCGTTTAAATCGGGGCAAACATATGGACAGTGTCCGTAGACGAGCTGACTTGGGTTTCCGTTAATCCCAAAATACTAGGTTTTTCTGTCTGTAGATGGTGACGGACATAATTAATGTTGGAAATAAGACCTCTGATGTTGCTGAAGTCAATTCTTAAGTTGTTTTTCTTCGATGTGAAATCACCCCGTACACCCCCCATCCGGAGATACGAATGGGAGGGTAGTTTACCTCCGGAATATTTTGTAACGGGTGAATCCATCATCATTATATCATCAGTATCGGTATTTTTAAGAGATGTAAGGAAGAAGGAGGAGGAAAACCGCGTCATACCCCAGGACTGGAAACATCTGGAAAGGTTATAATCAATCCTTTCAATGGGACATGGGGTGGTACTGCCTCGGTCGAGAAAAAGTTTCTCTACCACTTCAAATTAGGGAAAAAGTAGTATAGGAAGCACTTCAAAGATTAATAGAAGACGTACATCCCTGAGCAAGGTATTACCACACTAGTGTTGACCACTTTCATAACCCTCTTTCTTAACCAGTATAATCGATATTTACTGGCTTATATTTAGAGCTTGATTCGCAATCTCGGGTCTTTATAGTTCATTTGAATCATATTAAAAATATCTTACTGATTATATATTTAATTTTGATTTATAAAATATTGCAATATAGCTAATCTGAGAAGAAGTGGAAAAAAACAGCGATAACACGTCAGTCAATTTTATCTTTTCTTTTTTTAATAACATCGATTTAGCCTTGTGCTGATTAATATTAGCTAAGTCAACTTTTGGTTCACTTCGTTGATTAAGCAATGTTTAATTCTCATTTAAAGCAATGTGGTCGCCTGAAGTAAGGGGTCAAAAACTGTTCGTAACTATTAGTAAGCTTTTCCGGTAACAATCGAAAATTAATACTGTCGATACCCTTGGAAAAAAAACCGTTTAGAGTACGCTACAGCACAATTATTTAGTGGGAACTGACCTTCCTCCTGAAAAACTGTGATGCTTCGAACAGAGCCTGAAACGAATCCCTTTAAAAATTATATAAATCATAAATGAAATATACTTTTCTAGCAGGAAGATGATTCAATTAAAAAACACTTTTCACTTTAGGAAAACGTTACAATCAATATTGGAACGATTTAAATCGTTTTAAAATAATTTATAATAAAATTATTAGCCTCTTGTTTGAATGATTAGAATAACGCAATGATCCAAATCGTTAAATCTTGAATTATAATATGCAAAATGATCTAAATCTTTCCAGAATGATTTTAAACCATAAATCAAAAATCACTGCCGCAGAAAATACTTTGAAATGAATGATTTAATTCATTTAAAAAATGCAAGTCAAAATAAATAAAAGTAAAAAATAAATTTTTAAAAACAAGCTTTTATTTAAATGCACTAAAAAGAAGAAAATAAATTTTGAAGCAAATCAAACCCATTATTTTGTTACATTAAACATTTTTATATGACATAAAAGCTTGTCGCGAGATTTTCCTGTTTAAATTTTTCGCGACAAGCTTTTATATCATATAAAAATGTTTAATATAACAAAATAATGGGCTTGATTTACTTCAAAATTTATTTTCTTCTTTTCAGTGCATTTAAATAAAAGCTTGTTTTTAAAAAAATAAATTTTTTTACTTTTATTTATTTTTAACTTTTTAGTAGGTATTATGGTATAGCAAAATCACAAATTTAGTAAATATTATATTTTTATTTATAAAACTTAGATTCGTAGTATATAATAAAAGCCATTTTGAGTCAGCCATTTTGAATTTTCAATATCTGATACGTGTACCAAATTTCAAGTCAATCGTACATTTAGAAGTAGTTCTAATTCAGCTTGCAAGATTTGATTACAGACAGATCCACAGGTGAAAGTAAATAAAAGCTTGTAAAAAGGTTTAGATCTTGCTGAATTTTCAGCTCTGATCTCATAATATATTTTCCAAGCAACCTGCTGCAATAGGCTCAAACAATTCACTAATAAGTACCAAAAGTACGTCTCATAAAGGCTCCTTAAAATTGTTCTTAAATTTGTTCATACATTTTCTGTTATTTACTGAATAATATCTATACATCATAACATCTATATACACTTTAATAAATTGTTCTTCTTTTACCATCACCTTGTGTGCCCTATGAGACCTTAGGCCAAGTTTTTTTCGATTTTCATAAAAAGAGAACCATATTATATCAATTTGTTAATAAAAGTATCGAAAAAGAAACACTTTACCGAGATCATAAAGCTAATTTTTGAACAAATTGAGGCTTGCCGTTGGTGAATTATTGACATATATATTTTAAGATCTTTTTATTATAAGCTTTACAATTTTTATACAAAAGTTAATTTTTCCTCAGACGGGGCTAATTTGCAACATCATATACAGCCTTGTTACAGCTATTACAACTGTAACACATCTTTGCCTGTTTCTTAGAAAGACAATATATTCAGTATTTATAAAATTATGAACTAATATGTGAATATTTGCCTTTAAATATTTTTTTTCACGTGTAAATTCTGGTTTAAATACTCTGAGCAAAACTTTTTATTTTAGATATTAATGCCAGAAGTGTGGGTAGGTCCCGGATTTTGTGCAACTCACCCGCATGCCCTTTCTACTCCAATACAAGCCTTGGCAATTGAAACTATTATCACATGTGTACTCATTCTTGTGTGTTGCGGGGTCTGGGATAAAAGAAATGTGGAGAAGCAAGACTCAGTACCTGCGAGGTTCGGTTTCATCGTCGCCGCTATATCAATGGTTGCGGTAAGTATACCCTTATATTTTTACCATTAATATCATCTCTATACATGATATCCCAAAAGATAAGCGGAAGGCTATGTCAGAAGGAAGGCTACTTCAAATAAAATTAGTTATCTGGATTTCTATTTATAATAATGTCTTTGGTTTTTATACAATCGCTGTCATTTCTTAAAATATATATTTTTTGAAAGAAGCAATAATTTATAAATATAAAAATGCTTACGGATAATGTACCCTTCTAATTTTAATATTTTTATAACCTTTTTCTACATTTTTGGGAAAGCGATACTTCAATTTTTTCACAATTTTCTTAAAAATTTTTGAACATTTAACCGCTGTTGAAAACATTCAACATTTCTTTAGAGTTCCGCACTGCCTATTATTATAGTCTTTTTACACAGTATTTTTCTGTTTTCGAAAATTATGTAAGCTTTATTATTATTCTAAATGCAATATCCTATATATTGTATTTTATTCGCAAAGGGCAGAAAAAATGATGTAGTGTAGAGTAAAATGTTGTTATTAGTTCTTACTTATTTATAGGTTCGGATTTAATGTGGAAAAATTACTACAACTAATTATCATAAACCGAGAACGAATATAAAATAAAGCATTTATATATTTTTTTTAAGTAATTGTTCAAATCCCTGCGCAGCTTGGCAATGGTCTAGCCTATCTTGAAATTCTCCTATTGGATATAAAATCCATTCTTGCTTTATATTCATCACCGCAACACTTATTTTATTTATCAAGTCTTCTAAATTCGTTGGTTTATCTGTGTATGCTACTGTTTTTGAATGACCCCAAACTAAAAAATCCAAGGGATTTAGATCCGGCCACCTTGATGGCCATTAACCCTTCTTCCTACGCAACGGTTCGGAAATACTTGATTCAATGAACTCCGAATAACTGCAGCATAATGAGGAGGCGCACCATCCAGCTGAAAATAATTTTTTTCAAAATATTGACTGCGGAAGTTTTGAAGTGCTCGCATGACGTGGTGCTGTAGAAAATCATATATGTAACAAGAATATATCGCGCATTGCCCCTTTATGCAATGAGCTAGACGTGTAACCGACACAGAGAGATGGATATATTTTCGCCGTATGTATTTCGCATGAGTCTGTCTCGTTAGGAAACCGGTAGAAATGCGCAAAATCGGATATAATAGGATATTATTTTATATGGAGGAAAAGTGATACTTTTCATGGCGCGCTCGTGTT
>MU186983.1:48862-81161 GCA_016904865.1 Pissodes strobi
CCCGCACCAATGACTGTTTATGCCTAATAAAGACAAAATGTTTTCTTTGTTCTTCCTTCACCTTAGTAAAGTTAATTGAAATAATAAGTTACCTAGCCACATGTGATTTAGATGAGCTACAATTATTTGCTAAAAAATGCTAAAATTATGTAAAATCCTGTTTTTTTCGAGGAAACTTATTTGAAATGTTGTAGGATGTTTTCAAAAACTAATGCACGTTCTTTTTTACTTGCTATAAACTAGATTGTCAATTGTTTTAATTTCGTGCGGTAATATTTGCTGTATGCTGTATTCGTATACAATAATTTTATTACCGGGAATTTCCAAGTATTTAAACTACTTTTATTATGTATTTTAAGTTCGTAATTTCAGTTTTCCTAAAAAAAGAATATTATTGCTAATAAAAGTAATGGAAAATGTAGCTAACCCAATACAATTTAACCGTAAATTTTCGTTTTGACGAGAATCAAAAGTGGAATATGTTTTCACGTGCATTCAAAACGTAGAAATTGCCTTCTAATATCTTATTGGCAGGAATTCATGACATGCGCAGTTCGAACCGGTTTCCCGAGTAGACCGACTTATGCCTAGTTCATATACATCCGTCCTTTAGTCTTGGCTTCACGTAATTGGCATAATGCGCGATATATTCTTGTTATATATATGTAGAAAATATATATATACTATGTTTTGGCCGACAAATCCCAACCAAATGTTTATTATCATATGTATGGAAACAGTCAAATATATCTGCAACTGCTATTCAGATTTTAATGATTAGTATACACACGTAACGAAGTACTGTGGAGTCAAAAATGATAAACACAATGTTGGCACATTTTTACTTTTTTTTTGGAAATTATATAAAATTTATTATTTTAAGTGCAATACTATATTGCATTTTTTCGTAAAGAGCCGAAAAAAAACCGTACAGTATCCAACTGCACATAATTTTTTTCTATTCATGCAGTTGATATCAATTCTTGTAGCATTTTATGTTAAGAGGCCATTCACTGTAGTAGACTGCTCGGGTAGCTCTCCGGGGTCGGGTACACGGCGGTTACGGCGTGAGGCGGAGACTAGCGCGCTCCCACTACTCCGATTTCACGGTGGACGTATTTAGGGACATATTTACCGTTATTATTATTTTGAATATTGAATGTTGTTCGACCGCCGAGTGGACTGCCGGTTATAAAGTATAGAAATCTTGTTGGAATGGGCAGAATGTATGATTGAAAATATATAAGAGCTGATAATTGTTTTAAATATTCCCCTTGTTTATCGTTATAAATTTGGGTAAATCATCAACAGATAACGTGAGCTGAGCAAAATTGGAGATTTTTTTTTTGAAACTTGCTATATATGGGGGTTTTGATTTCAAAAGTGACATTAATTTTTGAAAAACATTTTGACCCTGTATACCCCTGTGGCCTTAAATTGGGGAAGCATGGGGTTTGATTCCATAAAATCGGTAATAATTCGTTTTCTATAATATGACAAAATTTGCTTCGGTATTTTTATTTTTAAACGGAGACGCCTATTTTTCCTTCTTGGGAGAAAAATATACTTTTTTCCGATCGTGTTCATCTTCGGTAGGTGGATGGTAGGGGTTGCCATGATCCCAAAAAGCAAATTTATAATTTCTATCCTCCCTTAAAAATTGTAAGTTTTAAATGATATGCCGTAGAGAGTTGAAATTCGGTATAAGGGGGTTTTCGGGAACGGGGACTTCAAATATGACCTCAAATTTTTCCTGGGTAAGAAAAAAAACGAAAAAAGGGGAATATCTTCATTTATGATATGGGCGTTTTCGGGGTTGGGGATTTCCGAAGTGACATCATATTTTTCCTGGAGCGTACCAGGAAAGCTGGATAAGAAAATAAAATCAAAAAAATAAAAACATATTCATTGTTGACATTTTTTCAACGGAAACTAAAATTCCTCTCGAAAAACCCAAAAAAACGTGTTTTTGAAGGTTATGTTTGCCAAAGTAAGGCTATGTTTGCCAAAGTAAGGGAAAAGCGACTTATCCACAATTTTTTTTATATACTGGTGTAGAGAATATATGAAAGGTAAATATTTTTACTGTTGAATATTTTTTAATGCGTTTGTTTATGTTAAAAAAAATACCACAAAAACAAGGAAAATAATATCGTATTTTTTTGCAATTTTTTCCGTGCAAAGAAACTTTGTATTAAAAAAACGCGAAAACGGGTGTTTTAGTATTTCTTCTTTTTAATCTTGGGAAATGGAAATGTGCGTTAAATACATTTAGAGTTATGACTTACCAAAGTAAGTAAAAAATTACAGAATAAGGCAAATTTTTATGTATTTGTCAAAATTTCTATATAGGGGCCAAAATCCATGAAAATTTGGGTTCCTCATAGGAACCTTACTTTAAAAAAAAATCAAACATTTTCTTCAAATCCACATTTTCTTATGTCAAAAAATTAAATGCTTACCAAGAGAAAAAATATTTTCTTATTTCAGAAAGATGGGATTTAAATAAAATCAATAATAATTTAATTATATCGATATTTTTAGGTGATAAGTCAAACCTATTAATTAACTGCAAAAAAAAATAATCGCAATGTATATTATTTTTTTTTAAATAGTATTTTCACTTGAAAATCCAGTTTGGAAAAAAATTGACTAGTAATTTGTGTTTCTCTTTGTTATTAGGTGAGCTTATACAGCGCCCTCCAAAAAGTTCGTGTAATATGGGAAACTTTTAATTTTTGGTTTCCCAGAAAAAAGTAGTCCTCTTAGAAAAAATTCTGAAATAATTTTTTTTATATGGATCAAAATCAAACAAAAAAGGTTTATCAAGTTTTTGCGTACGAAAAACAGTTGTTTAATGAACTGATGGCAAATATTAAAAAAAATTAGTAAATTAGGTACCAATTTTTGACACCAGTTTATTCAAAAACTGTACCTCATTCGAAAAAAGTTGTATGGTTTTTTGCTTGCATTATGATGGTTTTTAAATTCGCTGTTTCAAAGATTTTATTTCCGATTATTTTTTACAAAAATTCACATCTTTTTTGCGCATCATATACAGTGTGTCCCCGGATCTACTCATTAATAGGTGAAAATGTCTGAAAATGTTTGAGTTGAAACTTAATCTTCTGGGGTTTAGCCCTGCTTGGATAGAAAAATCCACATCCATGTCTTGTAAATGTACAAAAAGATTATTTTTCCCACTAGAGGTTTTTTCTGTTGGAGATACGACAGAATGTTAGTAGGAAAAGTTGTTCAGAAAGGAACATTGGAGTTTCTTGAGCCAGTAGATGTGTATTCCATCTGTGCCAGGTGCCTTCCAGTTATGTGTATCTCTGATGACGTTTGTAACTTCTGCTGTCGTAAACGGCTCGTCAGGCATTTGGTCGTGTTCCTGGGAGGTCCGGCGCTCCTCCGCAATCCAGGCCTGCTTCAACGTTGCACTGGGTCGGTGCTCCCAACTGTTCTCTCTAAAATTGTTCAACATCATCACTGTTGGGGAATTTGTTGTTCGATTCTCTAGCCCTCGTATTTAACGCTCTGTAGAATGTTTTTTCTGATCGTTGGAATAAGACATTATCTCGTTTTCTTTTATTACTCGATTTGTACCTCTTTAAACGCCCTGAAAATGCAGATAATTTTTGTTTTAAAGTGTCAAGACATTGCTGGTGTGTTTGCTTTTCTGGATCATCTCAGGAGCATGGATTCGATATCAAGTCATGATTGATCGAACGCAAGCTTCCAGCCTATGGGACCTTACTCCATTGATGTATTCTTTTTAGCCTTCCTATATCTCTTCATATGCCATTCACCAATCCTAGCATTCAATCTTCTTTCCCAATGAAGTGTTTGTGGCTCGTCCACTGTTTGCGCCGTTCCCTTTCGTAATTTGGTTCCCAGGATTCGGGCAATGGCCCTTCCAGCGCAGTAGATTAACATATTTAAGTGGTCCAACGTGTTCGCCTGGTTGATATAGTTTGGCAGAATTCGGTTGTTCATAATAGTAAGGGCGATTTCGAGTTTCTATGAGGGGTTCAACCTAGGTAATGGTGGTCTACTTAATGGGTCGGTGCCATTGTACACCGCAATTAGCTTTCTCATCTCTGAGAGAAGTGTTTCGAATAATCCTTGGTTGTCCACATTATCTCTATTTAAAGCATGTGCCTCACCGTTCAGCTGTTGCTCTGATACTTCAGTAGTCCCACCCACATGCCCAGCGTCTCCGTCCTGGTCACCATTCTCGTTATTATCGTGATTCTCATTCTCATCATCATGATCCTCATTATCTTCGTTGTTGTTGTGCAGGTTTAGCAGTTCGCGTTCTACTTCTTGTTTGATGGTTTTAAGTCTCGCAGCTGGGATGAGATTGTTTCTGATGATAACACGATATTGACCTGCCACTCTCTGCTCTATTACATGCAGCTCTGGATAACCTCTGCAGAATTCAGTATGCAATCCTTGTCGATAGCCGATGGTCTCTCGTCCTAACTGTGTTCCCCTAAAATAGATACGCATTATTGATTCATTCATGGACGGTGTTCATTTCATGCGTCGTCTGGGTAGTCCCGCCTAAGTGAGCGCTAGCTGAAGTTCCTGCGCAGCACCCTCAACGGGCGGTATCTGGGTTCTTAGATGACACCTGTGTCGTTATGGAGCTGTAGCTTCTTGTGCAGAAGAATAATTTATCTATTAATTTTTTGAACCCTGGAAATATTTTTACAGCTAGCTAACGAAACTGAATGCGGTTTTTGTAATGAAGCCTGAATCTTCGCGAACAGATTTTTTGGAATGAAATATTTAGAAAAAAGATCATGTGTCAATTATACACGGCTTCTGGCAACTACCTCTATATTTCCGATGGCCAGGCACACAGTCTCAAAAATAGAAATGCACGATTTTTGCGAAAAGAACAAAGGCCTGCCTGGGCCTGAACAAAACAAAATACATCAAATTTTATTTGCAATAGCAGGATTTTGAAAATGTTTGTATAAACAAAAAAACAAAAAATTTGACAACGAAATTTTTTATAAATTATCTTGCATAAAAATTACCTAAGTATTGGAGGAAAACAAAAGCAGTTTCAAAAGCTTCAAACGAACATAGTATCGAGCTGTGGGGCTAAAATTTTCAAAACGTTATATGGAAAGATATACCTACTTTTTACTTTTGAATCTTGAAATAAAAAAAAATTGTCTGCCAATTTGGGAGAACATTCAAGTTTTTGAATTTTGCAAGTTAGTTGAGAAATGCTCTATTTAATTATTAATGCAAGACCTTTTTTGAATATTTCATATCAAAAAATCTGGTCGCAAAGATCGAAGCTCCAATGAGAAAAAAACTGCATTCAACTCCATTGGCTATTGCTGGACATATAAAATGTTAAAATTGGACTACAAATAATTTTAGTTTAGATGTATTGGTGATTGTAATTATGTTGAACTTGGGTGAGCCTGCTAAAAATGCAATTTTTATGCCTGTTATCACGTCATCGAATATGACGGTTTCCCATAAAAATAGCATTTTTTATTTGGGTTCGTAGTGATTGTTATAAAATCTCGAAAATTTTACCGAATTCGACTGTGATTTTGAATTATTTTTACTGAGCTCATGGTGTGTTGATATATAATAAAAATATTCATGTATTGTTTCGATAAAAATATTCATGTATTGTTTTGATAAACATAAGTGTATTCAAAAACCTAGGAGTTTTTCTTTTACTCAATATGCCCAAATTGGTTATTACTATTTTGACTTATATTGTAAAACTATTGGTTGTCAAGATTAAATAAAAAGTAAATAAAATAAAAGAGTTAAGAGCCGTCATCTCTTCGATAAAAATTGCGAAAACAGCCCTTCCACTTTTGAAAAGATATCAATAATGAAATGGTTTCTTAAATTCCTGTTTTAAAATTAATATAATATTTTTTTTTATATGTTTCTCTTTTTCTCGGTTTTGGTTTATAATGCCCTATAACCTCAGTGCATGAAGTTAAAAAAGTCGAAAAATGACGAATTTCAACTAAGTTCAAAGTGTTATAAATACTTTAATATTTCAAATTTTCAAGAAATAAAAAGAAAACCTGAGAAATTTGTTTATCTATCCAGAGAACTTAAAAAATTATACGAAACACAAAACATTTTTCCTATCTTTTCAAAAAGCCGAACGCTTGTAAGCACATCATTCTAAATATTTTACATTTAGTTATATCAAATGAAATACTACTACGATAAGAAAAACCACCACACGTTAAATATTTGACCCCCGAAATGGGGCCAGACTCCAGATTCTGTAAAGCCTGGCCAAAGTTTATACCGTCACCGAATACGGTATAAACTGTGGCCTGGCCCCATCGACAGAAGGTCGCGTATTGCGAATTATTGGCAACGTGGGGCATGAACACCGATCTCCATATAATCGGTGGGCATGAATCATGATACAATAACAGGGAAGGTAGGATACTCAGCGGTTTCAAAATCGTCTCTGTCTGCGCATTGACGTCACAAAGAGAGTTAGCCCTTTAAATTATAATGGTAACAACCGCAATATATACGCAAATTTTAGATTTAACTGAATAGTTTGTTTTATTTTGATGGATAATCTAGTAAATGAAGTTTTGGATGATTAATTAAAGGTAACTTTGAATGATTCACGTTATTATTAATGTTTTTTTTTTAGGATATGGATTTTTTCCGCTTTAGCCGATTGTGGCAAGAGTTAACAATCAGATTTTTTTTTAGTACATTCAACAGCACACATGACCACTCTCAGTGATACATTTACACAGAATAAAACGAGAAATAAAAGCTTATATTTTTTAATAACATAGAACTTTTTCTTTTTTAATTAAAACAGGTATCAAGAAATATACATTATAATTAAACAAATAGAACAAATAAACATTATATCTACTAATCTACTTGATCTATGTATAATGTTAAGCTTGTCAAATGACCTAAAACACAGTTTTATCCACAATACCGAAAAATAATTTTGCATTCGACGCGTTGCGTTTAGCTTTAATCATCAGGAGATGATTAAAGCTAAACTTAAAATCTACGAAACTCCATTTTATAAAAGAACCAATCCTGGAATCCTAGTGGTCATGCTCAATCAACCAATACAATGGATTGTACGGAATAGGCCTTTTATCTCTATTTAAACTATTCTTACATTTAATAACTTTCATACTGTCGTATGAATACATTATGAATTAATGTTAAATTTTGAATGGTTATTCTATGATCATTATCAAAAACATGCTCGACAACAATTAATTTTTCTGCTATACCATACTTTAAATGAGTTAGGTGTTATTTGAATCTCGTTTATATACATCTTCTAGTTTGCCCAACATATTTTTGGTTACAATCCATGTATCCAATTTCATAAATTCCACTTTGTTCCAATATGTCAATTTCGTCGTTGGACTACTTAATACTTTCTTAATGTTAAACTGAGTTTGCTATACTAATTTTAAATCTAAGAACTTTTTGGAGCGGAGTATAATGAGGAGTATATGGTATTGAGACATATTTTGTATTTTCATCCTGATTAACGAAAGAAGTAGATTAATATATTTATTAAGTTAGCATTGAAACCATTAACTTTTGCTATATTCTTAATTGTCTCCTTTTCATTATTAAATCGTTCTCTGCTGAGAGGAAAGTTAACCATACGCTGTACTAAAAGATGAAAGCTAGCCATTTTGTGTTGGCCACATGAAAGGAGTCATTAGAAATATATCAGTTAGTGGCAGTACTTTTTCTATAAATGTTAAATTTCAGTGTGTTACTATTTATAATTACTAAACTATCCAAAAATGGTTATTGACTATTGTTCTCGACTTCATAAATAAATTTAATGGTGCGGAAGCAGCTGTTGTTTGTTACAAAATCTTGGATATTAGAAGTTTTCGTCTCAAAAATCACAAAAATGTCATTTACATACCTGTACCATAACCTTGGAAAATAATTGAACTCCTGACTGATTTCATTTTCAAATTTACTTATGAAAAGATTACCTACCTAAGAACGGTGATAAACAGTTGGCCATTGTCATGCCTTCAAGTTTTTAGTAATAGTTATTTTTATATTGAAAATAATTTTGATTCCTGCAAAGCTTGGTTAAACCTAAATATTCTTGTTTGATTTCGTTATCAAAACCAAATCCCAACATAGATGTCAAATAAAATAAAATACCGGTATAAAATGAAAATAATCATAAACAAATCGGCATTAAAATGATGTAAAACTTATACCTAAGTTAGAAAATAACTATCAATAAAAATATTATTTTATTATTTTGGCAAACTTCCGTTTTTTTTGAGGTGCACTGTCCCTGATCTCATTATTTAGATTTTTAATTCTAAAATACATCCTAGGCCTAAAAAATAATAATTTAACTTTATCATCACAACCTATTTCTAGGGCAAGATTCATTACAATTTTAAATAGTTCTTTCTAGTTTTAATTGTGTCACCATTGACGTTATTGAAAATTTTTTCCAACTCATGCACCTTGTGAACCAATTCTTTTCAGGTTTTTTCAGACCACCCTCGTAGAATTGATCAGTCCATGTAAATGATGGACTGGTCTCTTCTACAGTGGGAATCTTCAGTTTATGACATATATATCCTGTTACATGTTCAAGGGCATCATATTTTAATAAATAATTTAAGTAATAAATCACACACTCACACACATGAAAAATCAATAATGAACTATTGAATTTACTACAAAAACTAGTTGTAGTAAATTAGAACTAACTAGATATTATTAGCACACATATTACATATACATTCATAGATATACGTTTACAGATAGAATCATCACAACGTATGTTCTAAAAAAAAGTAACCAAATCTTACCCAACTGATACATTGGCCGGATGTCTATCACTTAACCTTAACAAAATATCTGGTTGAGAAGATTCACTGCTAGCAGTTATATATGTAGAAGGTTCCGTTTCTTGCTCGTTAGTGCTACAAATGTAATGAAATCCTCAATTAACCAACGCCATTAAACATAGATGTTATCATACAATTAATTAACCTACTGTGCCACAACATTAATCTTAAATCATACCTCTGATTCCGAGTACCTACAACACGAATACACTAAAAAAATACTGAATTTTCCTCTGACTTTTTTGTTTCTATGAGTTTTGTTTCAAAATACATAATAAAATAAATAAGGAGAATGATTCAAAATCAATATTAAATACTCTCCACAAAAATTTGCAACTTTATTAATGTTTGAGCAATTAATAAAATTGTAGATGGTGGGGCTAAACTTTACTGGTCCATCCGGCAATCATTTATTAGTGAATAAACTCATAATAATCACCAGATTTTAAAAATTGTCCTTTAAACCTGTTTAGCTCCACCGTCATTAATTATTAAATACCTATTAAAGGGTTAGTGCATAAATAAATAATATATTTTAATTTTGACATACCTTGTTGTTTGTGATTGGATAAGTCCTTCTACATATTTGGCACCTCTTTTGGTGGCTCTTTCTTGTCATTTTTGCTCTGTCCTTGATGGTTGTTATGATTTTGGCAAATTGAGCGTGGGCACTGCATCACACTTTAGCTTAGGCCCCTTTTTTGAGTCATAATTCAAAAGTTCATGCATCAATTTTCTTTCAAAGTCGTCTCCTTGAAATGTCTTGAGCATATTCGGGACGTTTTAGGATTAAAACTATCACTACGGCAACAAGCGTTTACCCACAATTTTAGCGAGAAAGTATCTTTAGGGAATGTATGAAATCTAATATTTTTATCAAAGTTCTGCGCTTGATTATTAATGTTATTACAACTGTGCACGGCACAACGCATTTTTAATTGTCAAATTTTCACTTCTTTACCCAATAGAATATAAGACCTTTAGCACCAAACACTGCAAAAAAGTTATAGTTCACACCACACAATATCTAAATCTGATATTATCCACGCAGAAACCGAAAAATAGGAAAAAAGCCCAAGAAACACACTAAGCTCAATGGTAAAGAATACAACAAGACGCCATGTTTACTCTCTTTTCTACGTCACAAAAGTTGACAGCTGTTCGGCTGTCTGCGCAATATCCTACCTTCCCTGTTATTGTATCATGGGCATGAATCGTCCGAGGGTTACCGCCGCGAAGTAAAATATTGTGAGCGCATTGATGTCTCTAAGCCGTTTCACGTGCGCCCATAATGAGCCTTCTTATCGTAGTAGAATTTTCTTTGGTTATATGCAGTAACTCTTCAAAAGGAATGAACGCTCTTAAAAAATTTGGTGCTTCTTGAGGTTGTCAATAAAAAACGTACGCATTATATTTAGCAATGTTATTCCCCTTTTATCGACGGGCACACAAACGCAACTTTGATTTTGCTCCTTTTCGATAATCAGGTTCCATGATAAAGCAGTTCAATCGCAGTTATATCACTACACTAAACTAGGCACTAAGGTAGAAACAGAAATTCCAGAATGTCTGGCCGGCGGCACAAGAGTTTATCACTAGACTAAGCACTAAGTTCAATGTAGTCAAAATTATTACGTAAAAGAAAATAACAAAACGCACAATGGGAAACAGAAAAAAGGCTCGAGGAACTTGACAAGACTTACACAAGACGAACAATCGACGACAAATGACAATAAGAGCGGTATTCAAATTAGTGTGAAAGACCGTTTTATTGTATGCAGGTGGCGCCAAGTACCTACAATGAATAAGTAAGTTGGCCGCCCCTTTTGATGTCGAACAAGCCGCCGTTTTTGTCCCTGTTCGTAGAATCATGAATAGTGAAAGTGATTTGCACCCAATATATTTTTTGACACAAAAATATATATATAATTATCCACACGAAATCCGCTACGTTTAACTCCGGACCGCAGTAAACGGCCATAAGCTCCTCCCCTTGAATAAATTGCACGTGATTGCTGCATTTTAATATTTGGTTTCTGATAGTGATGGGCATAACCGGATTATTTTGATAACCGAATTATCTGTATTCAAATAATGTTAATAACCGAATGATTATTTGAATAATCATTCGAATAAATTCAGGTTAGCGATCGCAGCCGGTTAGGAAGGAGGTTCAGCATCATCGGCATCGTATTCGTAACGTAACTCGTACCTGTAATTGTCTATTGTCTTATTAAGTATGGCTTAATAAATAATAATAGAATAATATTTGATTACGCAATATTATTGAATAAAATAAAATAAATAGGATTTTATGTTTTTAAATCAAAAATACTTAAACTCCAAAATATGATCCTTGGATGTGTTGATTACATGTAATGAACATAATTATTAAAAATTTACTTTGCAAAAAAGTCTTTCTCTCTGGCGATGTATTTATAGTACTATAATTATATTAATAATTAATAGTACATATATTGTTATAGTTATATACGACTTATGTATTGCTCTATTGCTCCTACATTCCAAATTCCAATCTATAACCTAAAAACTAAACAAACATGACAAATGTTTATGCAAATATTAAGATTAGATATTCCTAATTAATATTAAATCTACATACTATATAGTAAACCATTAACAATACACCTACTAATACTAATAAAAAAAATTATAATATACAGATACAAAATATCTAGTCTTAATCTTAACTTAATATTCGCTATTTTTCAACCCCCCAAGTTCGGCTTCCACAATTCCACATCCTACCGGTACATTTGAAATTTAAAAACTTATCTTTTATTCGAGCTAAAACATCGAAACTTGCTTCATAACATAACTAAATTAAAACCGCTTCTTGCTCGTTGATCATTCGACGGATCGACGCGACACCGAAACTTGTCGTTATACGTCGGGCTTGTTCCTTCGTAGTTCGTATTTGAATTCGTACGTATGAGGTTCAGGTTATTTTTCATTCGAATACTTGTGGAATGAAAACCGAATAATACAGGTTATTTTAATAACCGGATAACAGGTTATTTTTCATTCGAATAAGCCCATCACTAGTTTCTGAAGCGCTGCAGACGTTCGGGACTAGAATTTTAAGTAATTCTTATCAAATCGATATTATTTTGGGATCATTGCAAAGCTAAAAGATAGGCACTTCCCTCGTGTAAGCGATTTTTGATTTAGGTCCCTATTTTTAAGGAAAAAAATTGTAAACATATCGATTTATTGCATAGATTACTATCTAAATTTCAAAAATTAAAAAACCAATTTCGAAAAACTATTACACGGCAACCCTAGGAAACAGGGCTACCTTTCCATTGTTTTTTGATTTAGGTCGCTAAGTTTATTCGTTTTCGAAATAAGTGTTAAGAGCCGAGCGCGTAAAATAGGTCTATTTCAGGCGCGCTATGGACTCTTAAGGGGTTTAACTCGAAGAGCCTAAGAAACTGTTTTATTATTTTTGCGTGTATTCTGGACGTATAGGCGTAAAGGCTCCGCTTACTGACGGATCAGATACATGCACTCTAAATGTGTATGGACTAGCTAGGCTTACTGACGGATTAGGTACACATGCACCCTGTATATTAGAGGTAGACCAGACACGGTTAACTAATGATAGATGCTGCGTGCTGGTACAGTTACTAACTATCTCAGTTCGACCTACTAGCATTTATACTGCGTAAAATAATATTTGAACCAAGAATCTAGATTGATTTTAAAGATACTTGGATTATTCATTTTTTATTTTCGTGAACGATATTTAAATGCGCTTATCGCTAAACTTGATCCTTAACAATATATAGTGACCGGCAGAAAATACGCATCATATGGGATTTTTTTTTATTAATGAGTTTTGGTAAAAATTGATATGGACAATCGCTGCTGCATCAAAAGACATCCCAAAAGACGTTGAACGGTGCCGTTCGCCTTTTGGGGTTTCGCAGGAAATTTAAATTTTTTCAAAAATATGACTCAAAACGTATTTTTCTGAAAAAATATCGCAAAATTTTATTAGGAAAAGTTGTTTAGAATGAGAATCTATAGCCACGTAAGTACATATTTTGAAAAAAATCTAAGATAAAAAATAAACAGTTATTTTTGTCAAGAAAATTTTGGAAATAGTTATTTTTGTTATAAGTACCTAAAATGTAGTTTTTCAGGACGAATCATTGCTGTTTCCGGACGAGGCGTTAGCCGAGTCCGGAATAGCAGATGAGTCCTGAAAAACTTCATTTAGGTACGTGTGACAAACACTATTTTTTGTCATACGCTCCCAAAATTTAATTTTTGTTTATACGCTTTTTGCAATTCTTCAGAACGCCTAAATTTGCAAATTTACCATAATTTTTGAAATCATAATGTACGACAAAGTTAGCTTAGAATTTGATATCGTAGCAACTAAACTGCTCGTCAAAAAAAACGACGCACCTAGTTTTTTGGACAATATTTGAAAGCTCGTTATTGGAAACCTACTCAACCGATTTTAAAAAACTTTGGAAATTCTGAATAGTTGATTCTTTGGCTCTTACGTCTAATTTTTGTAATAAGATATTTTGCACCTAACATATACTACAGGGTGTTAAAGAAAGAGATGTTTTTTTTACAAAATTTCAAGTTATCCCCATTCATGGGGTCGTTGAGATTGATAGTCGTAATACCTCTCTTTACTTACAGTTAGGTAATACCTCGGGACGTATTTGAGATTTTGTGGATATCTTGGCTAACTACGATTATATGGCAATTTTTCGAAAATTGTCGTTATTTTCCAGTTTAGTCCCAATAATGAACAAACTACGGAGGTATCCATGAATTGTGAACACGACGTCTTACGGTAGGTCATATGCTACCAGTTTATGTACGTTACGTGATCCATAAAACCAGAAAGTTCAGATTAAGGGATATGTTTTACACAAAATATTGCACGAACATTACTAAATGGTCCCTAGAATACCTAAGAATTGAAATGATAGGTGGGTACTTAAATAGGATCCTCTGTTAAAAAATGAATTATTTTATTACCATTTTACTTTTTCAATCACTCTGTATATTCGAAGGTAATGTGTGTAATTTGAACGGTTGTAAGAGACAAAAACTCGTTTGCATATTTATGGTAACGTTACACGAAGTAATATCCTTATTTTACCATATTTTGACAACTGACTGATTTATCACCAAAAATCAAAAACCGTTTCGAGAAAATACCCCATTCTTAATAATCCATGGTATTAAGGCCGCATTTTAAGTTTACAAGTATAATTTTCTTTGGTTTGAATTTCTATTTTGAATTTTCAAAAAAAAAATATTTTGTGTAAAACATATCCCATAATTTGAACTTTCTGGTATACTGGATCACGTAACGTACATAAACTGGTAGCATATGACCTACCGTAAGACGCCGTGTTCACAATTCGTCGATACCTTCCGTAGTTTGCTCATTATTGGGACTAAACTGGAAAATATCGACGATTTTCGAAAAATTGCCATATAATCGTAGTTAGCCAAGATATCCACAAAATTTCAAAAACGTCCCGAGGTATTACCTAACTGTAAGTAAAGAGAGGTATTACGACTATCAATCTCAACTACCCCATAAATGGGGATAACTTGAAGTTTTGTAAAAAAAACATCTCTTTCTTTAACACCCTGTAGTATATGTTAGGTGCAAATTATCTTATTCCAAAAATTAGACATAAGGACCAAAGAATCAACTAATCAGAATTTCCAAAGTTTTTTAAAATCGGTTCAGTAGGTTTCCAATAACGAGCTTTCAAATATTGTCCAAAAAACTAGGTGCGTCGTTTTTTTTGACGAGCAGTTTATTTGATAATTTTGTCATGTCATTCGAAATTTGACATTTAGACATATTCAGGAATTTTGGAATAGTCCGTAAAGGTTGCCATGACGACTTTTAGGGACTAGGCCTAAAAAGAAGCATTTTACGGACTCAAATAAGTCCGTAAAATAGCTATTTTTGGGAGCGTATGACAAAAAATACTTTTCTGATAAAGAAACTACTATACACAATTTTTTTTTCAAATTCTTCATTCAAATCAACAAATAAATTGATTATTAACAAATAGTTGGAATCATGCATTGCCGCTATTTTCGTAATAATGTATTTGCAACTTAATTAAAAGCCCAAGTAAATAAAACTGAAAACACCAGCAACTTCCCATTTATTTTACATTTTATTGCCGTTTACAGTATTTAGGACGCCCCAAGAAAAGTTAAATTTGCAAGAAAAAATTGAGCTTGTCTTAATATGTGGCGACAATCATCACAGTTTCAGGGTAGCAGCAGATATATTCAATGCTAGACATCTAAATAAAGACATTCATGGATCTACGAATTTTAATCAAATTTAAAGCTATAGGCAGTACAAAAAACCGTTACAAAAGTCCACATACTAAGGCCGTCACTAATGAAGAAGGTACCTTTAATGTATTGCTATCGGTCACAGAAAATCCCGAGATGCCGCTGTCGGAAAGGCAGGAACAAACGGGTATATCTGAAAATTCCATAAGAAGAATTTTAAAGAATAACAAATTCCGTGCATACAAACCAAAATTTATTCACATCTTCCTCGACAGAGATTTCGATGCCCGTTTAGATTTTTCATTTTGGTTCCAATGTATGGTCGAAAACTGCGAACATTTTCCTAGAAAACATTTTTTACTGATGAGGCGACATTTACATCGAATGTTACTGTCAGCTCCCAGAATTGTAGATGGTGAGCAGATGAAACCCCACATTTTACTATATAGAGACAAAAAGCCAGTTTTATTTTAAAACGAATGTTTGGTGTGGCATATTAGATATGCAAATAGTTGGTCTTACCTTTTTAGGGGCAGTCTGAATTCCGCTAATTATTTAGAGTTTATGAATAGCCAGTTTTTTGAATATTTGCACGAATTACCGCTACAAAAAAGAATTGATACCTTTTTTCAACAAGACGGCGCGGCGTGAAGTTAGAACGCGGCTCAATGAACACTTTCCTCATAAATAGATAGGGAGGTATTCAGAAAACCCGTGGCCAGCCAGATCCCCAGATTTGACGCCTCTGGATTTATTTTTGTGGGGGCACCGGTAAAAATAAGGTTTACAAACATCGACCATTTCAAAATATCGAGCATTTGGAAGAGATAATACAACAATGTATTAATAACATTACACCAAATATGTTAAAAAACGTATCAAGAGAAATGAAGGCACGAACAATAACTTGTATCAAACGTGAAGGCAGACATGTAGAATAATCGACAATTAGTTGCAAAAAGTTTCAGGTATTAAGCTTTATTTAGTTGTAACAAAGATTCTACTTTAAGCAGCTAATTTCAGTGATTTTCCAAGTTAAAAATATTCCAACTATTTGTTAATAATCAATTTAATTGCTGATTTGAATGAAGAATTTGAATACAAATTTTGTGTATAGACGGTCTTTTATCAATAATAAATAGTTTCGTGATCGTAATGTGCTGAAGGTATTTCAGCGACCTCTTATGAAGCAGCTGCATACATGGCAAATTTAAAGATTTTCCAAAGAAAAATGCCAATGTTTACGAAATAATATTTAAAACATTACTATTGGCTTTACTAAAGAGTTTCTTTGTCAGAAAAGTATTTTTCCAAATTAACTATTTTTTCTAGGAAAAAAATTACTTTTTATTTTTTATCTTAGATTTTTTTCAAAACATGTTCATAGCTATAGAACTTCATTCTAAATAACTTTTCCTAATACAATTTTGCGATATTTTTTCAGATAATTGCGTTTTGAGTTATATTTTTAAAAACATTTAAATTTCCCGCCAAAACCCCAAAAGACTGAAAAATAAGTAGCAACGTTTCCTCCATTGCACCGGTCACACTTTTCACAACAATCGCAATTTATAGCATAGAAACATCCTAAATTAATTACAATTATGTGAAAGACTCCTAAGATATTCGATTTTATTGATATACAAATATATTTTTAAATAAATTCACATAGCTTACTCATGACCCATGAGAAATGCTAAGAATAACAACACATAAAATTGTAACCTGTCCAATTGTGGCAACTTTTCTCTAGGTGAGTAGGTACAATGGAGGTCGGTGGTAGGTACATAATAGGAATAAATCAGCCTTCACAAAGTTTGTCAAGTTAGCAGTTTACAGGCTACCTGAACTCAGGGGGGTTTTGTTTAAAGTTTACAAGAACAATCTTCTGAATCTACCGTAGTAATGGGTAGTAAGATAAATAGAGCGTAAAAATAAAGAACTATTAGCTCGTACTAAGAATTTTCCGAGACCCTGTGATGACTAGAAAACCCACCTTGCTAATGGTTTTTTGTTTAGGAAAATCTAACTAGGTTTTGGCTACTTTAGTTAGAAAAAAATATATCATTAGCATATTATAATAATATAAGACAGTGTAACGTGAGAGTGTAAATTACCTCCTGCTCAGCGAGAGATGGGGTTCGGTTAAGAGCGCCAGCAGCTCTCTACCAGTTGAACTGCAAACTGCCTTTGATGTCCTAGGTACCGCTCCTCAATAACTGATTTAATTTAAAACAAATTCGCAAATAGGCTATGAGGTATTAGGCAACAAAAAAAACTTAATGATAGATAGAAACCTGATTAATTGAATAAATACCCGGTTAGTCCGGTAGAAAACCCAATTTTTCAGATTATTAAATCAAAGACAGCATTTTAAGTTTAATGAGAGTGATAAAGAAAGCTTAAAAAAATAGTATATTGATTGTAGGGGGACATGAAAATAAATTTGAAAAATGTAATTACCCTGGCATTCCAAGAGTATTATAATATTTATATTTGAATTAATATTTTCACCTACACAGTTAATATAAAAGACAATAATTTCTTACATGAAGTAAAATTAAAAGAGTAATATAATACAAATACTATAACAAGCAAAATAATTATTCCAGTTTATGCGTCTGTTATAAATAAAGAGAAAAATTTAAAATTAATTTCATTTATATATAAACCACTATCTCAGGTCCCGATAGTGTGGTATTAAATATCCGGATTTATCTCAGAAAAAAGAACATCAAAGTCCCAGTTGAATCTAAAGCAATGAGATTTTGAACAACCCTGTAGTCGCCCGATATATCACGTTTAACTTACCATGGAATAAGAACAAATTGCCATATCTACTTACAAGTAACATATTTTACTCAATTGCTTGAAATTGGATCAATGGTTTGAAGCAACGATGGAGAATATTTTTATTATTATATCACCCATTAGACATATTAACATTAAGATGCTCGGATTTAATAAAACTAATCAAAAGTTTCATATTATCAAAAATTAATTATTTGTTTTTCAACATAGGGACCAATAACTGGGGCTAGTATGAATACTGCAAGATCTTTGGCTCCAGCTATTTTGGAAGGAGACTACACCGATCAATGGGTAAGAGTTTTAATAATAAAATTCTTTAAAATATTTTAATATATTTTCTAGGAAGCACCTTATATAATTTTTTATAATAACTGCCTCTCTGATATTAGTTGAAAGGTGCCACTAAACGTCTCTATAAAATAACCAGTTCTTTTTTTACCAAACTCTATAGAGAGGTCATAGAGTACATAGAGATG
The DNA here is from genome assembly GCA_016904865.1 of Pissodes strobi. Taxonomy (NCBI): domain Eukaryota; kingdom Metazoa; phylum Arthropoda; class Insecta; order Coleoptera; family Curculionidae; genus Pissodes; species Pissodes strobi. The sequence continues at coordinate 67,380 of MU186983.1, forward strand.
TTGAAGAGTTGTATATTCCATGTTTACGTTATGTTACGTTAGGCGAGACTCAATCATGGCTAATATATATCGAGTTACCAATTTCGACACTTAGCCACCGAACATTAACAAGAGACTAGAAGGTCCACTTTCAGTCGGCCCTTTTGATGTAGCGCTTACAAAAACGAGACGCCAGACTTCCACCAAACGATTATATACACGAGGGTGACACGTGGCACGAAGCATGAGTGGTTAACCAGCATTTCATCAGGTTCCGCGGCGGGGCAGGGAGGGAAATGCTGGGGGCCGGGCTTAGAGTGAACCTTCTAGTCTATTGTAAATGTTCAGTGACTCAGCTCGTGAACAACCCCGCGTGACAGAAAAACAACCTGACGATTAATTTATTGCCCAGACCAACAATTCGACTGTTGAACTTGAGCCCCACGTAAATAATCAAACCGAGCCAGTCCGAGAGAAGCACTGGCTAGATCGTTTATGTGCAAAAGAAAAATGTCAGGACCCAAAACACTGCACTGCGAGGGCGCTCCCCAATTGTTGGATTGAGAGGTATAAATCAAACCAAGAGAGAAAGTAGTAGATAAGAAATGGTTCTCCGTGCGTAAAATTCGTAACTTTTACATAAGAAAGTTATTTATGGTCTGATGTGATAGGTCTATAGGTTTTAGTCTGTATATATGTTGCGCGTAAAACCCTTTTAAATGTGTTAGCGAGATATAATGAATAAGATGATACCTACCCTTAAGGATGCGGCCAGCGCAACATGTGTGCTCCGACTTGCTCGTCGGCGTGGGAGTGGGTCATTTACTTACTCTTGACCAGGGCGCCACCAGTTTGAAATATCCAAATCTGCAGACCCAAACAGGAAGATCTTCGGTCTTAAGAATCCATAAGGGCGATCCAAATCGACGATTATCCGCTACGCAAGGGCGTTTTAAAATCAACTTCTAACGACTACACTGGTTTAGTTGGAGTATTTCAGAGCAAATAAATTTTATGTGCGTTCGTTATGTTTGACGTTAACGTGTTGTCATATTTCTTCCAATAAACAAAATGATTTACCTTTTTGTTATAAATTTATTATTATTTTTACCTTTTTGTTATAAATTTATAAGATCTCAATTGAAAACACTTAATAACTTGATATATGCTCTCGAATATTGAACTAGATCATATCAGATGTAACAGTATGACGTAATAAATGATTACGGAAGATAAAAAAACAATTCCAACTAATTAAAAATAAGCGCAATATATATAAGGTATCTATCGTCACATCAACTATAATAATTAAAAGTTGTCAGGATAATACATATTACTATTAACTCCGTTGCGTGTGTACCATGGTATACGAGTCGCAGTTGTACATAAATAAACCTTAAATATTCAGTTTAAGAGATACCGTTATGTAAAATTACTATAATCAGTTATTTAGTCAATCAGAACGACAATGTTTATAATTTACCACAATATAAATTAAATTGTAAGAATAATGAAATATAGCATAAAAAAAACTATGAGCATTAATTGAATCACACTAGTAAATATCGCGGTTATTTATATACGCATTGGTAAGCTTTCCTTACACCTAATCAGTTCCAAAAATAATTATATCAATACCTCGCAGAAAGAAATAAAAACAAGCAATTTACTACACGCTGGAAAATACTAATAACACTCCAGCAACATTAGGTAAACAGATTACACTTATAACCTAAACTTATCTTAACTGGTCTTCGCCGATATCACCTACGGCCTTCTGCACGCGGACTACAGCTTTGCACCTTGGGACCATAAACTCTCAGTGGCAATTGAGGTAATGCCATACCTCTACACTGCAGTTGGTACCAATAAGCCACAACCAACCGTACTGACTGACAGCTACTTGGTTAGCTACTCAATCTCTCTTCAAGCAAAGCTCGCTCCAAACAACAATAGCTTGCTCCAGATACACAACTCCAAGCAACAATAGCTCCAGCCAAAATAATAGCTCCCAGGAAAATGGCTCCCGGTGAAAAATGGCTCCCCGAAAAAAAAACCCTGAAAGAAAACAAGCGCTAAGTATGCATTCCCTCACTGTAATATCAGACAGCCTCCTCTTTCAGAACACTCTCAACTCAATGAGTATTTAAAAATAATAATGAGGGTATTTAAAAATAACAATGATAGTCGTCTTGCCAAAATGCCAAGGTCACAATAAAACCGATATCATATCCACCCTACAGGTGATAGACATCAAATACTAAGAAAAACTTACTAATAATATAACCACTATCTGCTCTTTTAAGAGTTTAGACCCCCAGGCAAGAACAAAGCTTGTCCATTTATGACATTAATATGAAATCTAAATTTACAAAGCTTATGTACAACTTTACAAGTTCTTATAAGCAAAATTAAAAGTAGAAATGAAATTTATCAAAGATTATATACAGTTTTATACAATATTATACCCTATTATACAATATGGGTGCCCATAAGACAAAGAATCTGCTATGAATGCTCGACTGCAATATCATACCGAAGACGGTATTAGAAACTATCATTAAATACGCTTATTTTCCCCAGAATATTGCTTCTTGTAAAAATAATGAGTATAAATAAATCATGCTTTGCCTGTTCCAAGCCTAAATTATCTTTTATTTGATGATATTGCATGATTTACGTGCAAGAATTAGTAAATTTTCGAAAGTAACACTCTCTATATATAGCAATATTGAGCAGTATTTCAATTTAACTTATACTCTGATAAAATAAATCCCCCTGTACAGAAAATGAATGAGAATGTACAAAATGTAAGATATGAATTGGGGAGCAAACCCTCTCTTCTACAGGCATTCCTCGAAGAATGAAACGGCGTACTTTGTTCCAGAATCCACTGCACGTGACAAGTTACTAATACAAAATCTTGACTTTAGGCAAAAACCAGCCGATCCACAGTCAAGCCATAAACTACAGCAACCTAGTAACTTGCGACTTAATACCCGACAGAAGTATAATCCCCTATTTAGGGCGAATTACAAATTCTTAAACTTTTATCAGGCGAACGCACTACCTCCTTTGAGGGTTTTCTGAAGAAAGAGCATAGATAAAACACTAAAAAAATAGATAGGCAACTCTGTATAACGAGCCCAATCGTTGTAACACTCAGCGCCGTACGGCGGGTTTAGGAAGAACTAAATAAGAATGGCGGGACGTTTAAAACGGTTACAAAATATTTTGGCAAATTATAAAGATAAAGGTATATAAATTGTACGTAAATATGTGTGATGTTTATCGTACTTTTGGCACTTGTCAGGCATTTAAAAAAATAACTTTTTCCTTAAAAGTATTAATACTCTGTCGAAAATTGTTAACTCTTTGGAGCAAAGGGAATTTTTCACTTACCAATCGATCTTTCGGAAAAATATGCATTTGAGCATCTTTGTTATAGTTTTTGCAACTTGATACACAACAGTTGAATATCATACACCATTTCACTAATTATTTATAAAAATAAACAAGAACCAACACACAAACAACAAAACAAACGCTGAAATACAAATTTCGAATGGCGGCCGTCCGTCTTTGTCGCTGTCATCTCCATCCGTATGACAGATACGAGTCTGCGTACTGCAGTGTAGCGTATCTCAGCGACGCCTGGCGGGTTTAGGAAACAACTACTTGCTTAGGATCCGGCGTTTTCATTGCAGTTACCAGAGTGTGAGAAAGAGGACGATATCAAGCCAAAAACGACTACCTAGGTCGTGGAATTCGATGTTAAAAAGCTAGCAAAAACTCGGCTCACAGGCCTGCTTTACACTGTCCTGTATCCAATCGTAAAAATACACCAGTCGATTGTCACCAAATTTACTAACATCTAAAATATGAAATGAAACGTCCCTAAGGCTGTGTGATATTATGTACTGCTGGCAGAACAAAGAAATCCAACGATAAATCCATCATTGACAATGACCAGACAAACAGAAACCAATTCATTCCGAACGGCGGCCATTTAAAACTTCTAACATCCAATCTTTTCAACGCATTCCCTTTAGCTCCAGACACGTTTTTACCTTGCTGAAAACCATATATTTAATACTGCGAAGCAGTTCGAGCGACGTTGCCAAGTTAGGGAATATACGCATTTAATAACATATCTTGACTGCGTATTTTTAACGCGAAAGCGAAAAACTGTCGTTTAATATCAAAACTGACGATAGCACATCAATTAATTATGTATTTTCCTGTTGGCCTAAATCGCAACCACGTCAAAATCGCAAGACGAATGCTCAGCCAATTAAACATCTGGCAACGTTCCAAGAATAACCAGGAGAGGATAGCTCCCAAGATGCATTCCGTTTATTATTGGTCGAAACAATTGGACGTTATTATGGTTGTAATATGCACAAGAAGAAGGGGGATTCTTTGTGGTAATATGTATTGAATGGTAGGCAATGGAATATATTCGCGGAAACACGTGCAAGCTGCTGTATATCCACTATAATACGGCTCTTAAAATATTTCACTTCACATGTGTGAAGTCGCTACGGGGGCTCAAGAAACAGGAACTAACCAAAACTAACCCAAGGCAAGTCAAAAATCAGGAAAAAAATTAAAAAAAGGCAGTACAACAATACAATCTAACATCTTTTCCAACAACGATTCACACAATTATTTACAGATAGTATTTGTACTTAAATCCTATCGGGGAGCAGCAGTAAGATGCAAGTCAATATTGTGCTGTTATTGTCAAGTCAGCTGACGTATTCCATGCCCCGCCCAATTGTTTCTACCAATAGTAAACGGAATGCATCTTGGGAGCTAGCAGCTAATGAATAACCCTTTTCATTAAACGTTCCAAAGTGCATTATATTTAACGCGTCCGTAGGCAACCAACAATTCTTTTAAGGTGGATTACCGCCGAAAAAGGAAATTATTCGCAAGGTAAATGATTTAATTGAAGTGCACTGCTATATACTTAAATGTTTTCTTGATAGCGATGTAGAATACCATACGATCTAGTGTCTGAAATTACGTATATAACTAGCTTGTTTCAGTTTATTCCTCTAACAGCTCGATAAAGCACTGGTCGACCGACAAACATACCAGATTAAGGGTGGAATCACTGACTTTATTTGACTTCTATCTGTTACATATTCGTGCTAAATTGTTATGTAACATATAGACCAGTCTAAAGCTCTATACAGACCTGCCTAAAGCTGTATAAACCTGTACAAAGCTGTATACAAACCTGTCTAAAGCTGTATGCAGATTTGTCAAAAGCTAGGTTAGCTAGGTATCTAAAGCTGGGTCATATGAAGCGATCCTGGCCCGATATGAACCGGTTTCGATGAACCGGTTCTGACCGGTCAAGAACAGTTATAGACCGGTTCATGCCTGGCACGAGAAAAATCACACAAGACCTTAAATTTTCTTAGAGAGATTTGCATGCGAAATTGAAGCCCGGAGAGCCATCTAACCCAAACTAACCCAAACTACTGACATTGGCTTCATTTTCTTTGGTGAGAACCTGAGTGGTGTAACATTTCATCCCTAAATCAGTTAAGATATCGATGCATTTCTTAATAGAGGCGTTTAACACTTATAATTGTTCATACAGTTTCCCGTTTTTTAGCGTCAACATCAGCTTCTTTGGGCGTCGTAATCTTTTTCAGAATTAAATAAAGCGCCCTACAAGTCCTGAGTTCTCCTACGCCACCTAGCGATGTGAGTGTTCTTTGTTCTTTGTATATTAGCCTCACAAAGCGCATGCCAATTTTCTTCTTCTTTTTCTTGTATATGGCTTTAAACAGTTTGATTTTATTAGTATCAGAAATATATTGGATTTTCATTTACTTTTTTTAATCACAACGTTTTGAAAAACTTGCAGCTTCAATCGTTATCAAGTGCATACTGTCAAGACTTCTTACACTTGTTTGGCACTTTCTCTAGATTAGCCTCTCTGAATACCAATTCGCTGTAAGAACGATTTTGTTATTAAGTACCTAGTTCACTCTCTTCTCTGAAGACCTAATAAGAGCCATCTGCCAATTTCTTTAAGAATACACGAAACCTGTGCGAAAACAAAAAGAAGTTACCAAAAAGTACGTGGCAAAAATGGGAAGAATTGACAAAAGGAAAAATATAACAAATAACCACCACTGAATCCAACAAGAGTGATAAATATCTCTTCTCGGTTTCTTAACACAGACGAACAACAGCTGTTGGAAACCTTAACTTTGCCGTAATTCCAAAAGAGATACCCACTCTCGGCATTATTGCCGCAGTAGAGACCGGTCGAATAGAACAAATTTTAGCAGAGGAGCTAAAATGGAAAATCCAAACGGAATTGGAAAAGGTAAAGAAGCCCATCAAGAATTTCTCGAAAGATGAAGTTACCCTGAAGGAAGTACAAAAAGACAATTCTATTAACATTTTACCAGGAGATAAAGGAAATGCCACCGCTGTCATGGATTTCACGAACATGGCGTAAAATCAGAAGATATACTTAGAAAAGAAAACTACACTAGAAAGGAAAGATATGGTCACCAAATTAACTTCACATCACAGTAAGTCACCATATCTTTCTGGTATATCAAAAATCCATAAACTGAACATGCCCTTCAGATCCATTACCAGTTCTAGGAACTCACCAATGTACAATATTGCAAAATTCCTTCTTCCGATAATCAAACTTTTTTTCAAGACGACACCACATCAATTGTGAAAAACCCTAAGCATTTGTCAGCCAATAAACAAAGCTAAAACGGTTTGTAATACAGAATAGGATCTGAAAGAAGAACTACGCAACATTAAAAGTGATTTGATTCAGAGAGTCTAATACAGACAACCAACTGAACAACAAGAAGAGGTGATGCTCGGCATTCCATATATTAAAGGAAACGTTGTGTTTGAAAAATAAAGGCAATGGAAGGACCTTTTACTGAAATTGTAATATTGCCTACTACCTAATATGGTGAATGATCTGATATTGAACAACTCTTAGATTTTCATTAAATGTATGATTCAGTGAGAGGTCAATTAAAAAAATCTAACTTATCTACTCACTTTAGTTGCCGAGAAAACCACCTCCTTCAGAACAAAAGTAAAGAGTTTAGGTCAAATTGGATCTTCTTATCGTACTCTTATATCTTATATATCTCTATGGAAGCTTATCAGTGGATGAAACGTCATTAATTCTCACCTGGAAACTAACCTTTTCAACCCTTTAATAATGTTCGTATATCTGCAGTCAAACGTTATAATGTTCTAGTTTGGGTTTATGTTTATTATTGTCTTTAGCACAGTGGGGTGTGATTTGAGACTCGATGAAACGGAAACGAGGAAACGCAAAAAGCAACACTAGTTTCAAAACTTTCTTAATGCCGGCTGAGACCGGGCGTGATTTGAGACTCGATGTAATGGATGAAACAGAAACGAGGAAACTGAAAAAGCGACACCAATAAAATAGGATGTACCCTGCGTGAGAATGAGATAGAACACGGTATACAGTTGTTACATGTTTGTCAAGAGTAAAAGGTAAAAAGTAGTTGTCGTCCGATCACTGAAGTTAAGCACGGTCAGGCATGGTTATTACTTGGATGGGTGACCACTTGGTTAAGTTTTATGAAAGCTTTACCTCTACCATATGTGGACCGTTTTTAATTTAATATAGTTTTTAATATCGCTCTGTTGAAATTTACACTTCTGCCATGCGGTCTCAAGCACACACCTTTTTTTATTGAAATTAATACACATCTTATTATTTTCAGATTTACTTGATTGGTCCTAACGTTGGTGCCGTTATTGGATGCGGCCTGTATTCACTGTTATTTGCCTACGAAGAACCGCAACAAGAAGACGATGAACCAGATCTACAAGAAATTGAACAGTTGAATACTGAAAAGGCTTAACTTATCTTTAAAGAGGAAAAAATTAATCACTGAGATTGTGCATCCGTTGTAATTTATTTGTTCTGCTTCTTGTAGAACTTATTTCCAGATATGGAAAGATAATTTAGTTTTAAGACCATTCGTTCTTGAATTGCACTTTTCCCTTCAAGGCTAATTTTTGTTGCAAGTAGTTATATGATAATACATAAATCATAAGACTTTGAATTTTCTGGTATTCACCGGGACCTGGGACCGACATTTTTTTTCATGGTCTAATTTGTCGTTATTGCATCAAAAGAGAAATTTATGAAGCATAGGACGGCTGATGCTCAAATATATAGTAATATTATAGAGTTATTTTACTAAGAGACTTTTTCACTAAGGGACACTTTTGGGTAAACCAGAGGAATAAAAAGATTCTTTAAATCATAAAACAAAAGCAAAGACTCAATTGGTCATAATAATATTATTACACAAATTGTTATTGTGACGTGATTTCTGAAGATCTTTCTTGATAAATTATTGAATGCTTTCTAAGCTCAATGCTACTATATGGTTGTTTTGTGTTAAATTACTCGTTTGGTTAATTAGCGACATAGTGTCAAGCATACTGTATAATTTTGAAGCAAGCAGCCTTATTCGGACTTACAAAGTGTTCAAGTATGGTCCTAATTAAAATCATGTAAGAAATAAAAAAGTTTCGCTATAATATGTATAAATTCAACGTTTTGCACGCATTAAGTCAAAATGTTAAAAATCATTGTAGCTCTTTTTAGTCGCCACTTGAATATGCAATTTCTTGGACTATGCTGACAAAATAAGTAAGTTATATTTAGGTGCAAAAAATTAATATTATGAAATTTGTTTGTTATAAAATAAATGTTTATTTTTTGTAACATATTTATTTATTTATTACATACACATGAACAGCTACTGCCGTCCAAAGCGAAAAGACCGTAACTACACAGCGCGCGGAGATGAGATATTCGCGTTTAAAGTTTGTGTTTCTTTTTTTACCGTACCTTTATTGGTAATCGATCTTTGAGGGTTTTTGTGTGTTTTGGATCCAAGCAAGGTTACAAGCTTGTATTCCAATGAAAAAAAAATGAACAAATACGCTACTAAAGCTAAGAAATCACATACGGTTTATTAGCAAAGGAAGTCATCGGAGAACTGTTCAAGTCTCCCAACAGAATTAACCGTGTTTGCTAAGCTTGACGCATACGGTTTTATTGCTTTGTAAAATGCTTGCCTACACCTCATATTTACAATGCAAAAAAAACAATGCGTGTATGGTATTGAATGGAAAAAAGTCCTTTTAAATCACTAGAACATTTAAAAGAAGAACAAATAATGCAATCTTAACTAAAACGAACATTTTTTAATCGCGCAAATAGGAAACTGATACAAAAAAAAATACAAAAACCTGTTATTAGGCAAGTAAAAATAAATGCTCAAAATTCATTGCACAAATAAGTACAAGAGAAAAACTAATAATCCTCTTCTTGTTCTATATTTCTCAAAGGTAAGTTTTGCCAAAAATTTTCCTATAGCATCGCTAAGATGGTCATCAAGTTTTCTAAAAACAGCTAAATAACTTATTTTCTGCATATACAGGGTGTTCGCGTGAAGATGCTTACTATTGCTATCTCGGTTAATATTGAACCTACGAAGTCGGTTAAATTACCAAACTACTAGCAGTTTTTTCACTGATTACGACGCCGAAAACAGAAAAACAATTGCGCATCTAATTTACGAGTTATTTTCGGAACTTTTTTTGCATATTTGTAGGTATTTCACGAAAAATTTCTGAAAATTATTTAAAATTCCTGATACATTTAACCTCAAACTTAACCCCTAGTTAAATCTAAAGTTAGTGTCAAACGATAGCTTATGAAAAACATAAGATAGAAAGTGTCATAGCATTTTAGTCTATTTTCAGCCGTTTAGATTTTACAAAATGCTCGATTTTAAACTGTCGATATTTCATAAACCGTTGAAAATAGGTAAAGGAGATTATTAATAAAATGTGCCTAGAATTTTCCTGGAATCCAAATATGCAAAAATATACAGCGTGTTCTATTTAAAAATGACAATATCCAAAAATACCTCGTAAATTAGATGCGCAATTGTTTTCTGATTTTAGCATCGTAATCAGCGGAAAAATGCAAGTAGTTTGGGTTAGTAATTTAACCGACTTTGTAGCTTCAATATTAACTGAGATAGCATAGTGAGCATCTTCAAGCGAACACCCTGAATATTTCTTCAATTAAACTAAACTAATCAACTAAAAACTAAATCAATCTATTTAAAAAATCTACTTTTTGTCAAGATCATGGCTGGTATGATCTCTGCTCGGATTATTCTTATTATTCCCTTGTTGAGCCAAAGCTAGTATACGCTGACATCTATTGTTCAATAAGGACATCTTATAAGGCTTCTAGTCGGATTTTAATTCCCCATCGAATTCAATTGAATTAAAACACTACACAACCATAAAAACAATGCGAGAATATAACGAAGCGTCCACTCGCTTTGAAAGGCAGGAAGACAATAAACACCCCTGTAAAGCGAAAAGACGGTAAGTCACGTTTACAAGGGAAAAAAACCGTAACTGCGCGCGTCGACGGCCCCGATACTGTCTTTTCGCTTGGCATTGAGTAGTTACGGTATTTTCACATTGTCGACCATAGCGATTTTGCAGTTACGGTAAATTTAAATAATGAAAAACAAATACTAAGAATTGAACTGCAGTGTTCTGCATTTCTAAGGATATAGTTTGGTCCATTAGAAGTCCAAATAAGACAATAACACAATTTTCAATTTTTTTGCAGTTGCGGCCTTTTCGCTTTGGACGGCAGAGCACAGGTGCTAATTACAGATACATCCTAAATCTAGGTATAAAATCAAATAAAAAAAGGCAATCAAGCAAACTAGAATTAAAACACAAATAAACAAAAATACATCAGTAAAACACTATTCAGTCAAAGGACTTTAAACATTATAAAAGTGGCTACATAGCTGAGCCCACATACGAATATTAATATTTAACCAAAGTAAAATACATACACAAGTCAATAGACATACTTAATACAGCCACACAATAATCCCAGCAGCTGCAATTGAATCTTTAACGTTAATTAATCGGTCGTTCTCAGCTTATTTTCGACCAAATTTTTTAAATACCCAAGACCAGATTAAAGAAGTAACACGTTTTGTAAATTGGGAAGTTCTTGTACAGGTTTGCGAGTTGACTCTATGATAACAAAAGGTAATTTACCAAGAATTTCGGGGCAGTCAATTTCACCCTTCAAAATTCTAAACAAAGTGCATAATAATATTTTAATTCTTCTTTTTAGCAACGAAAGCCTGCCAAGGGCTCCTAAAAGGTATTCGTTTTAACACCCTTTTTGAGGGTACACGCCATGCTTCCTATAATACATGCACTTCAAAAACATTCTCTGCACTTTATCAATAAATACTACCCAAACATTATACTGGTCTGACCTTAGCTGACCATATTATACTTCCGTATTACAAAACTTGCAACACAAGGCTATCAAAAAGATACCAGCTAACATCTGTGCTGAAACCTCTCGTGTTCCTGACAAAAAAACCTTCTATTTCTTGTGCCCTATCAATTGTAGATATTATATGGCTTGAGAAAGACAATGTTGTATCAAAGATTGCACCAAGATCCCTATGCTGATTGACTCGCAAATTGACTCCATTTAATGAATAGTCATAGCCAATAATATATATATTATATATATACAGGGTGTCCCGGATAAGAATAAACTCTACAGGGATCTCGTAAACCATTAGAGCTACAGATATGTTTAAATTAGGAAAAAGATGCGCCCCACTGAACCCTGCAATATGATGTTTTAAAATTTGGAAAAATCCGAATATTTCCGAAGATATTTGGAAAAACCGAAAATTCGCGATTTCGTTTTTATTTTTTTCTGACTCTATTTGAAAAGATATGACAAAATAAATTTCACATTCTCATTGCTATTTTTTCTGCTCTACAAGCCCACTTTCGTTTCTTCGCAACCATCATCAACTTCATTTATTTAAATAGTCGAATAATAATGTTTTATTCCTAATAAACTTTAATTTTAATTCTAAATCCAACGACATATTATACTTAACATTTTTTCCGACGTTTCGGACTAAAAAACCATCATCAAGGCTAGTTGATGATGATTGTGGAGGAACGAAACGTCCTGTCAAAAATCTAATTACGTCATCTTGTAGAGCAGAAAAGTGACAATAAGTGTGGAATTTATTTTAGTCTATATCTTTTAGTAGAATGAGAAAAAAAATCAATCGCGAAAATTCGGCATGGCCCAGTAATTCACAATATTGCGTTTTCATATATTTTTTATTCTATTCCAGAAGTTATTTTAACATTCATTCTCATCGCCACGTTTTCTCCTCTACGAGGAAAAAATCCTATTTTTCAAATCACTTTCAAATACTTACTCTTAATTTAGCTACACCAACATAGCGTACCCTTTTAGAATCGACAGGCGGCTTTGAAATTAAACGTTTGCCTTTCTTTCGATCTGTCACTTAGCAAACCGATACCAATCATTTGTAAATTTGTTAATTTGTGATTATTTTACACTGCATTTTATCATAAAAATAAAGGGAAATGGCACATTATTCTAATGAAGAAAAGTTTGACATGATTTGTTGTTATATCGATAGTCATAAAAATTGTGCACAAGCAGAAATGCATTATTTTCATAAATCTCCTGAACGGCATCAACCGTCGATCTATTTTTAAATGGTTAGTTAGAAACTTAAGACAGCATGGCGCATTTGACAAACCAATGTTACAACGAAAAAAAAAACCATGAACCTGAAAACAGTGGCTCAACGAATTCATCGTAGAGAAGGATACCGCGCGTATAGATACCGCATCTGCCATGCTTTGCATCCTGTAGATAAAGAACGCAGAATGACTTTTTGTGAGTGGTTCAAAGACATTATTGGTCAAGGAAAAATGAAAATCGATTTCGAACATCCAGATACCAGAACCGCTTTGGATGAAATGTCTGGTGTGGTATTTTCGCAAACGGAATCATCGGACCCATATTTTACGAAGGAACACTCAATTCTGAGAGATATAGGCAATTCTTAAGGAATAAAATAGAAGATGCTCTCGATACCTACCTACAAGTAACAAACCACATGTGGTTCGAACAAGATGGGGCTCCTTCCCACAATTCACGAAATAATACGGAATATTTAAGAGACCGCTTCGAAAATAAAATATTTCCACTTATCGTCCGATAACCTGGCCTCCACGATCTCCAGATATAACACCTCTAGATTTTTTCCTGTTGGGGGTACTGGAAAACTTTTGAAAACACTGAAGAATTAAAAGCTGAAATACGAGCAGCCATTTGAAAATAACACTGACAATGTTAGAAATCGCAATGACAGAAATTGTTCATATTTATTGCCACTTTTTCTCCACTTTAAGATGACTTAATTAGATTTTTGACCCGACGTTTCGTTCCTCCGCAAACATCATCACTAGCATTGATGATGGTTTTTTTAGTCCGAAACGTCGTAAAAATATTAAGTGTGATATGTCGTTGGATTTATATTAAAATTAAAGTTTATTAGGGATAAAACATATTTTTTCGACTATTTAAAAAAATGAAGTTGATGATGGGTGCGAAGAAACGAAACGTCGGATTGAAATTCTAACAAGGTGGGCTTATAGAGCAGAAAAAGTAGCAATGAGAATGTGAAATTTATTTTGTCATATCTTTTCAAATAGAGTCAGAAAAAAATAAAAACGAAATCGTGAATTTTCGGTTTTTTCCAAATATCTTCGGAAATATTCGGAATTTTCCGAATTTTAAAACATCATATTGCAGGGTTCAGTGGGGTG
>MU186984.1:0-11819 GCA_016904865.1 Pissodes strobi
ATATATATATATATAAAAATATATATCACCTCGTTTTGACGTTTGTTCCAAGAAAATTAGTTTACTCATATAAGTGCGGCAATGTTTATGTTAAAATAAATATTTATCGAAATGGATACAGCATATACTTTATTTGAAAATAAAATGTTTAAGAATGTCTTAAAACTACTAAGTAGATATCTTGGTAGATAATTGGTTTGCTTTTTTCGGTAAAAATTAAAGGGACCGATGATCGTTTCTAATATTGATTAGGTTATAGATACGGGCAAATAAAATACATTTCAGCAAATCTGTAATGAAGTGAAACGTTTTAAAAAGCAGATTGGTCAACAAAAGAAAAATATTCAATATTTTGTTCATGGCTGGATTGACTGGCAACGAGGTTGCTCAGACAATATTGATATTGTTGTTGATAGATTTGTAAATCATTAAATGGTTGGCTCTATTGTAAATGGGATTTAAAAATTTCTTTTTCGTAAATGACTTAGTATGTTTTAAACAGTTAGTAGTAATCAAATAGCAAATGGCTGAAATACCCAAACTGTATCCAATGTCTGTAGGTTATAAATTATAATAATTACTTAAACCAGTTGAACTAAGTAAAACAAAAATAAACTAGGTCAAACATGTAGGTTTCAACGTAAGGTGGTGTTAACATCTCTCAAGAGAACTGTTAACAGGAAGGCTGTAAAGAATATAAATTCCATAACCACTTAGCACAATTGAGACTGGGAACAGTCGAACAACGCTTATTTGGAAAACAAAAAGTTTATACTAATTTTAATTTTATGACTTCGATACAAGACACAAGCTAATATTTTTCGAATATAAAAATTCACTTCTGAACACTGTGATCTTGGAATCGTAATTGTGCAAATTATGTTCATAGTGTTACACATATCCATACTGGGTTTCAATTTTTTGGTTGCATGTAGTACTGGTAACCACAATTTAATCAGCCGAAGTTTGGTTAGATATATTGAAACTGATTCTTCTAGCAAGTATTTTTCCTGAACTGTTTGTTACAATTTGTATTTGTTGTTTATATACGAGGGGTTAACCGCTGACTAGAATTTGTACACTAAAATACCATATTTGACAAATAATACCAAAAATACCAGAAAATACCAATATTATATAAATAAATACCAAATATCGTAATAATTGACAAATAATACCAAATAATACCAAAAAATACCAAATAATACCAAATAATACCAAATAATACCAAATATTACCAAATATTACCAAATATTACCTAATAATACCTAATTAATTTAATTACGCGGGCGTGCCTCAGGGCGCAATTCTTTCACCAACTCTGTTCCTCATCTATATTAACGACCTGCTGACCGAAACGAAAAATCCTGTTTACAGTTTTGCAGATGACAGTACCCTTGTCTCCCAATTTAGATCAGAAAAACATTTACCAGCGACTGAGACTTAGCACCACAGACAGGAGCAGATTACAGCAATTAATCAAGACCTGGAGAAAGTTCAAATTTGGGGCGACAGAAATTTGGTCCGGTTCAATGCAGCAAAGACCCAAGCAGACCATTCCTTCATCCTCGTCAATCGGACTGCTGGGTGTCTCGGTCAACAGCAATATGTCCTGGCATGACCACGTTGTTAACATCGCAAAATCAGCCTCCCAGAAGCTTGGTGCGCTATTTCGCAACAAAAAACTGTATACACCGCAGCAGTTGCTCTTGCTCAACATACAACAAGCATAACTTCTGATCCATCAAACTTCTGGTCTTTTATTCAAAGCAAGATAGCTCAATCCCGCATTCCAGCCACTGTGAAAGACACTAATCACTCTTACCACGGACCCCAATGTGTCGTTTCGGCTTTTTCCAACTATTTTCAAAGTGCGTACAAAGATGCCCACCAGCCTGCATATATTGATCGGTTAATGCAGTATTCCGATAGCATCGACGTTCTGCCAATAACTACTGATGATATAGTTGTAGCAAGCAAATAACTTTAAAACAAGATCACCCCTGGCACAGACGGCATCCCACTTCATTGTTAGAGACTGTTCCATAGTTTTGTGCGAGCCCCTGTGTCATATCTTCAATCTGATCCTGGAAATGGGCATGTTTCCCGAAACCTGGAAGGTTGCAATAATCATCTGTCCCATGCATAAGAAGGGCGATTCAATAGTTATTGAGAATTATCGTCCTATCTCCATGTAACTTCTCCAAAATATTCGAGATTATCCTGCACAAATTTTACCAACATCTTTGTTATCAAAATGCTTTATTAGTCCTTCGTTAGACCAAGGCTGGATTATGGGTCATCATACCACGGACACCATACAAGTGGTGTCCGTGGTATGATTGCCACATTGATTCGTTGGAGGCTGTGCAAAGGCGATTTCTCACGTAACTTATGTTCAGAGAGGACGGTATTTACCCAGACCGAGGGATCAAACCCTTTTGTTGTCTAGATTCAGGAAACTGTCGCTGTCTGCGCGCAGATACTCACAATCACTGACATTCCTTTATAAGCTTCTCCATGATGTGATCGATTGTTTCTTTCTTTTGAAAAGCATACCATTTCATGTACAGCGTTTAGCAGCTAGACAACAACCCGCGTTCAGTCTGAGATTGGCGAGATCTAATATTCTATACCAGTGCCCCATTCACAACATGTGCAAAAATTTCAATCTTGTGTCAACGCCTCATATACATACCAGCAGCTTGTCTAACGTCCTGAAACATCTACGTGAGGCGTCTGGTTTCTCCTCGGGTTTCCCACCTTAACTGTATCTCCGCATTCTTCATCTTCATTTTTCATCTGTAATTCCCTTGTATTCATTTCTTTCTTATTTGTCACTTTTTATTTTGGCTTTTTTATAGTTTCCCTAACTTACTTTGCGTTATTCGTAAAGTTCTTGATTCGTTTCGTTCCTCTCAAGGTTCCTCTACATTCCTTATATTTAGTCTTAGTTTAATTTGCTAGTTTATTTTAATTATAACTATTATTTATTTTATGTTTTATTATTTTTCTTTGTATAACAATATTTTTGTGAATTACTTGCTCTTAATTTGTATGTGAATTTCCTGTAATTGGGCGTTTGCCTGTTGGAAATAAAAAGCTTATAATTTATTATAACTATGTTGGGGTTTGGAACCTTTGGCAACATACACTAAAACAGAGTTTTATCCACAATACCGAAACAGAATTTTTGCACTCGACGCGCGTTTCGCTAACCATGTTAGCATCATCAGGGGATGATTAAGACTGCCGTATTGTGGATAAAACTCTGTTTTAGTAATTATTATTATTACCGTTGGATTTTTTTTCCGAATACAACTTCTTGTATATATTACTTTTTAAAAATTATTGTAGATTAAGCATTGGATAGTGGGCAATTATCGATTATCAGGCTCAAGCAAAAATTATGGTAGATTCCGATAATTATCGGGCATTTGGCAACACTGTTTAGAACATCGAACAGGTAGTTGCGACGTTGCGACATGTGCCTTGTGAATTATGCATAGTTATTGCGCATGCTCATATTAGATAATTGTACAAGAAATACCATAAAATACCACTAAAAATACCAATACTACCAGCCAAAATACCAAATATTACCAGATAATACCAAATATTACCAGATAATACCAAATATTACCAGATAATACCAAATATTACCAAAAAATATCGAAATAATTCCAAAAATACCAAGCCAGTGTACACCAAAATACCATCAGCGGTTGGCCCCTCGTTTATATATCGTCCTGAGAAAAAGCTTGGAAAGAAACGAGCAATCTCAACAAAGGTCTGTCATTATAAACCATCTAGTGTGCAGTTTTGAAAGACTTACTAGCACTTTGAACCACTCAGATCCACTGGTAATACAAGAGCAAAAATCACAAGTTCTACTTCTAAGTTCTTCGCACAGCCAGTTCAAGATGGCCGCAAGTGAGGTGGGCGGTAAAAGTGCCTCCCGACGAAAAGTTTCCAGTAACATTATGTGCGTAAAATGCGGAAAAATTTTCCATAAGTCCTGCGTGAAACGGGATTGGATGAGAAAAGTGAAACAAATAGACGAAACACGTTTGCTTTGCTGCAGTCCTGAAAACAACTAACCTCGGACGATATTAACCAAAAAAGGGACGAACAAATACGGCTCTTGAAGCAACTGGCCAAAAAAATGAAAAAAAAAATCAGCTCCTTCAAGAAAATAGGAAGCTTCTGGAAGAAAAACTAATGAAAATTGAAAAGAAAACCAAGGTATCCGAAAAAAAACATCTCAACGTGTTATCTCCTCAAGAAAAGCGCGAGCTTCGCCTACGCAGACGCCAACGCAACAAAGAACCAAGAAGGAACTGGGAGGTGTGTCAAAACTGTCAAAAAACAACACCGAATCTGAAGATAGAAACATCTAAATCGTAAATCCCACAAACCCACAACTGTCGAAAGAACTGGACGAAGCTTCAAGGCCAAGCCACAAAAACGAAGAAACAGCTGTTGGAGACCAAGACGGCAAAACAGATGGGAATGACATTTTATCTTTATCTTGTAATAACCTGTACACTGGTCAAATTCATGATATAAAGAACACACAAACTAAAATAAGACAAAGTCACTCTCCACCAAAGAATAACACTATTGAGGATGATTTAAAAACCAAAGAAAATACAAATATAAACAGCAATGAAAAACGATAAGGAAACAAATATCGATGACTTTTAAGTGGTATCCTACAAAAAGAAAAACCAGAACAGTAGGCCAAACCTCAGAAAAGGGATGAACACTGATGGCTTACTTATAGTAGCTCTAAACATTGAAAAACATGGATTTTTGTTTATGACCTTGCCTCTGAGACAAAGGCAGAAGATGTTATCAACTTTTTGAAAAAATACAATTTAGATGAGAATTATTTTTGTGAGAAAATGATTACTAGGAAAGATCGCTACGATAGCTCGTTTAAAGTGGGTGTTGCAAAAGAGAACAGTGAAGTCGTTTTGTCTGAAGATATATTATGGCACCTTGGAACAACAATAATAAACCATTTTGTTCATATTCAACTCCAGATGATCTCAACCAGAAAGCGGTAGTTGATCTGAGTGGTTCAATACCAAATGACTCTCTAAGATTATTCACTATAATGTCCAATCATTTTGCAATAAGATTTTAAACTATGAACTACTTCGAAGCGATACTTCAGCTAACTGTCTGTTTAAATGAACCCTGGCTGGTGCCAGGTGAATTAGACACCATGCCTATTCAAAATTATAGTGTCGTCTCTGGCTCTTGCAAGTTTCTTGAAATCTTGGCAGATATATTTGACTAGTTGAACCTTTCTAACTCTGTTGTTATTGTTACGGGGGACTTTAATGTCCGGGCTTTCAAGCTGTGTTATCTGTTCAGCGCATTTAATCTCAACAAAAGAGTAAAATTTAATACACGTCTTAACAGGTGTATTGATAATGTCTTTACAAATATTGATTCTCGTTAACCTCATCGAGCCGGTTGATCTGACTTGCCAGTCTAATCAGGTTGGAATATTATTTAAATGTAAATTAATTTCTAAAAATTCCTTTTCTAGATTAACATATAGACCAGTTATGGATGAGGGGCTCTTCAAACTATATAATACACTTGAAAAGCAAAATTTTTACTCTGTGGTTGACAACAGTATAAATATAGAGAAAAAAGTTCGAAATCTTTATTGAAGTTATATGTAATACAATAGAAAGTTCCTTTCCTCAAAAAATAAAATTAATTAATAAAATTAATCAACCAAAACAAAGAAACTGGTTTAATAACAACTTAAATGATATGCGCAAACACTTAAATTCCTCGGTTCTTTTAACAAAATCAACCACACTGCCTTGCCAAAGGAAGATTTATCAAATTACAAAAAAAATACCGCGATGAGCTTAATGCAGCAAAGATTAAATTCAATGATGATCTTATAGCAAGTTCTAGCAGTCCCCAGCGTAAAATATGGAACCTTATCCAAAATAAGAAAGTAAGTCATGCTTCACAAACTAATTTACATGCCGATAACTTCAATACTTTTTTTTGCTCTATTGCCGAAAATATGATCAACAATCTAAAGGAAGCTGATGTGTCATACAATAAATATCTAAACAATACACTCAATTCAGGTTTGCGTCTGTGGGGTTTGTTGAGGTTAGGGATACTAGACCCTAATGAAATTAACCCCAAAATAATAAAGTCTAATTTATGTACCCCTGACAAAATTAATAAATGAATCCATAGTTTACAATACATTTCCCTCAATCTTTAAAGTAGCAAAAGTGGTTCCCCTCTATAAGGGATAAGGATCTGCACTATTCAAATTATCGCCCGATCTCTATTTTGCCAATATTATCAAAGGTATGCGAACGTTGAGCATTTCGAATCTAATAAACTATTTGCCATGGGTCAGTATGGCTTTCGAAAAAAATAAAACAACAAGCTTGACACCAGTGACATTTTGGAGGAGTTTGGGGACTTTCTTGATACATATGTTTCATTTCTGGATCTTACTAAAGCATTCGACTGTGTGACTCATAATATTCTCTTGGAAAAGTTAAAGTTTTATAAATTTCATGGTGACGCTGTTCTGTTAATAAACTCTCACATCTAAAACCGGATACAATATGTTAAATTCAATCGAAATTGTTCATCTAAACTGCCCCTCCATTTTGGAGTACCTCAAGGCTCGGTTTTGGGACTCATATTGTTCCTTGCGTATATTAATGACATTATCCATGCTCAGGACCTAGCAAATATTGTCCTATTCCTATACCTATTATTATCAGAGTTATCATCCTACGAATGTGAATGCTATGGTCTTTGAGCGTGTCGGGGCAGGTTTGTTACAATGGTTTATGTCCAATAGACTTTCACTGAATGGCTCCAAATCTCAGACTATGCACTTCACACTGTGTATTTCTTAGTGCGAATCATCCGCTTCTGGTATAATGCGTTGAGGAAGTTAAGTTTCTCGGGGTCCATCTAGATCTAGGCCTGACCTGGGAAAGCCAGGTGGTTCACCTTTCCAAGAAATTGGCGCATATCTTTTTCTCCTTAGAAACCTTGTCATGGTCACCTCTCAAAAAACTGAACTGACAGCATATCATGGTTACTTTCATTCTAACCTATCCTATGCTATCTTATCGTGGGGCCTTTCTTGCCATATAGACAAAATCTATGGACTGCAGCGTAAGTGTGTTTGCATTATCAGTGGCTTGGGTTTTAGAGACGACTGCCGTCAGAGCTTTATAGACCTGAGGATCCTAACTACACCATGTGTAGCAATGCAATGTCTATTGCATATGAAACAAAACATAAATCCTTATCAGGCCCACATTGACCTGCATAATTATCCAACTAGGAACAATAACAACTAAGTACCAGACCTCAGCCGATTTGAGAGGGCTAGAAATGGCACCAGGTATCTCGCTGTAAAGTTTTTAACTTGCTTCCTATGAATGTCAAAGTTCTAGGTATCAGCCAGTTCAAAATAAAAGTTAAAAAGTGCTTAATGGAAAATGCCTTTTATTCGTATGAGAAGTATACTTCATTTCAAATTTTAACATGTAATTTTATCTCATGACTTCAATTTTAATGTGTAACATTGTAAATAATATAGACCATTTTTAAATTTTTTTAATATTTAAAGAGGGTGTAAGAATTTTATTGTGTCAATTATCTGATATATGTTTCTGTTTCTTGTTATTATGTATTATGCCCTAAATATTTATTTTAGATTCCTGTGACTTGTAAAAATACTTTGTATACTGTTACCGATGAATTACTCTACTCTACTCTAACGTATACCAATGTCAAAGTAAGGAGGACATATATTCGCTAAAAAATAACAAAAGCTAGGAATATTATTTATCAAGATCATAAAGTTATCAAATTAAAAAAGCAACCTAGATAAAATCAGTGACCAGGCCGTAAAACTATCGTTAAAACTGTTATAAAAATTAACTGCACAATATGAAGTACCTACACGTTGTTGGAAGTTGGAAGGAAACCATTCGGTTCATCCCTGTAGGCCAATTCAAAATTATGTCTAACCGGTTTATTACTGAGGTAAAACTTACTTTTCTCTAAGATAGACTGGTCGAGGTACCACAAGTATTTTCTCGACAAATGCCAGATAATGTGTCACCTGAGAAGGCTGGGATCTTCATCCAGTCTAACTTACAATCGTGTATAATGTAATAAAATCAACCAAGTTCATAAACCAGTTTCATGTTGTTGGTCTAAGCACGGGCGCCGAACATTAACAATAGACTGTTAATGCTCGGTGGCAGGGAGGTAATAAAGGATATTAGTGTAGCTAAGTTTCAGAAGCGTCTAGGTACAGACCCCGGCTGTGTTTTTAAAGCTTCAAACCCCGTGTTATGCAACCAGCATAATCTTTTTGAGTAAATGCATATTTCACTACGTTCTAGCAAAGTTTCTGCAAGGTTTCGGTGGTGTAGAGGTTAGCGTTCTTGCGTCTCATCCCGGGGCGGGTTTCGATTCCCGTCGGTCGCGACAGATGTTTTGTTTATTGTTTTTTATTAATTTGCCTTTTTATCTTAATTTAGGGTCAGTGTGGGTTAGCCTTGGGTTAGTTTTGGTTAGTTCTTGTTGATTGAGCCCCCGTAGCGAGCGAAGCGAGCGGAGGGCCATGCAAAACCATAATAATACCCCGGGATAGGGTTTGAAGCTTAAAATAAAACGGGGTCTGTACCTAGACTTTTGTCTAAGTTTCTATAAAACTAGGGATTCTCAACAGTATAAAAATTTACAATAAGTAAGAAATGGTCATTCATTGCAAGTTTGACGTTGTACTTTTCTAATATGACTGTTATATTATGCAGGTTGTCCTATTTTTGTTATTGAATTAGCAAAAGACTGGTATATTTTTGGTTGAAATTTTCGCTTGCGAACTGCAACTCTTTAGTCACCTTTGGTTATATCCGGTTTGCCTTCTTGATTTTATTTATCAACTTTTTTTTTGTAATTTAAATCTACTGGTTTATTGCAAACATGATTAAAATAAAATCGACGTAAATATTTAGGTAGTCATCAAATATTTAATATTATTAATTCAAAAATGATTTAAAAAAGTACATTTATAAAGGGACTTCTTTTTAGTCCTTCAAAAATGTCTTCATACAGTTTTTTTAAAAGTTGGCACATATTTTATCATAATTTCTTGTTAGTAATAAGTAACATAAGTGTTTAGTAAATTATTAATTTATTTTAAATACTTTAGCAGTGTATTTACCCATCTTCGTAACGATAGCAACGTTCAAAATCTGTAAATGGAAAGGACGATAGAATAAGGTATATTTCCTCATTACGCACAAGCGTACAATAATTCCGATTATTGAGGGTCATATAAAACATTTTTTTTCTTAATTTGAAGTATTACTAAATGTTGTGTTGGCCTAAAAAGTTAACGTAATCTAATACCTATATGTTTTTTGATTAAATTTTTGATGAACTAGAAACAACTAATAATTCAATTTTTATACATATATCAAAAAAGGATTAGCACATTTTTTCTCTATTTTCTGCACAAAGAGCATTCTATTGATCTTTGTGGACCTAATATATTGAGACCGACAGAGGTCAAAAATTCAAAAACCCCTTCCAAATCAAGGTTCAAACGGGCAATGTGATTTTGCACAATGAAAAATATGAGTATCATCTGCGAAAGACCGTATGCAAGGAATGGCGACTGTTCTATGCAGAATTTTTAAAACAACACATACAAATACACAAAAATACACCTACCCAAATTGCTAAAAAAAAAACTTAATCTCCGATCGAATTTTGGAGCACCCCTAGCGCTTTTCTTTAGAACTAGAAAACGCTTTAAATTACCAAAGTCGAAATATTTTTCCTGAACTGTTACAATATGGCATCAGATAAAAGGAATGAAAATCGTAAATTTATTTTACTTGTATTTTTTAATGGATTACCGTAATCCATTTATCGAATATTCCAGTCATTACTGGTTCTGAATATAGGTACAAGGTTTCTTATCCCTATGAAAAATAAATGAGAAAAATTACAAAAACTGTGGCCTAACATCAGTGCATTTGACCAATACATTATTTTATAGGCGTGAGGAAGTTTCCTGCAAAATTAAACTGATTAACAAACAAACAAACCCAAACTAACCCAAACTTTGGAACAGCGAAAAAAAATCGTTACGTATTTTTTTATTTTCACTAAAGATGATTATTACGAGAGCTATGACAGTTTTTAGTTTTGTATATATAGATGTACTAAGCATGGTGCGACGTAACAATTCATGTGTATTGTGACGTCATAAGTACGTTTCAAGGCGTTGTATCTGCTTCATTTTTCGACTAATGAAAAAAAGAAAAACACGTTCTCACTTATTTTTCATGGGCTATCGAAATCAGCAATAAAAATTTTTTATGAAACTTCCTCATTAATGTTATGGACGGGATTTTGGCATTTTCCTAGTTAATTTTAGAAATAGACGAACCCAAACTAAATGATATATTCGACATCAGTAACAAGCGGACTAGCCCATAAATAAGTCCCACAGTAACATGACATGATTAAGGCACTTGGCAGAAAAATTAGCATGACTGTGGCCTATCGATTGATTATTTGAAAGACTGCGATAGCGCCTGTTGTTCACAACATTTTCCCCTTTCGACCTAGGAAAAGGACCAATAAGGTCGACTGCATTACATTCGAAAGGAAGGTTTACATTTTCTCTCTTCCCATGAGACCAATTCGAGCAGAATCCGAGTCCTTTTGTGCTCCACAACTTAAACAACATCCCACGAAATTCAAAACATCACATCTCATATTAGGCAAATATTTGAGCACGGTTTAAAGTCTTTTAGAAACCGAAAAGACCTGATGTGAACGAAGAATGACAATGCTCAATTACCTCAGAGGCCTGAGGAGATGGGACTAAAAGTTTTCATTCTGGAAGATTGTTGGGCACAAATTTAAAAACAAAATCTTCCACTTTCCATTGTGGATTTTTTCCGGATTTTTAACCATTTTTTCTTTGAGATCATTACACCAAGAATCAATGCGGTCGATATCAACATTAAAAAGTTTTAATACAGAAATATATGGAACAGTCTCATCTGGATCAGCAGAATGAGTACGAGAAAGAGCATCGCGGGGGATCACATTATCAACACCTTTTCTATGTACGAGTTCAAAATTATGTTGTCGAAGGATTCTTAAGATTATTAAGCCAAAGAAGAGAATAGCAGTCTGCTATCCTTTTAGAACTTAGGAGCACCTTCGATCCACATCCTAAATCGTTCAATACAAAATATCACACCAAGGCATTCTCTCTTAACAACTGACTAATTCCTCTCTATTCTAGACAACGACCTGCTAGCATATGCAATACCATGTTCTTTTCAATCAATTTTCTGAGT
Organism: Pissodes strobi; assembly: GCA_016904865.1. Taxonomy (NCBI): domain Eukaryota; kingdom Metazoa; phylum Arthropoda; class Insecta; order Coleoptera; family Curculionidae; genus Pissodes; species Pissodes strobi. Next base: position 11,421 of record MU186984.1, read on the forward strand.
GAGACAACCTCCTAAACCGGTATTACTAGCATCAGAGTCTATAATGAATGGTTTGGAAAAATCTGGCTGCGATAAAATCGAGGCGGAAACTAATAGTTGCTTTATCGTGACAAATGAAGATTCGGCAGCATCTGTCCATGCTATTGGCTGGGAATTTCTACATCCTTTCAACAAATCATTAATTGGAGACAACAAACTAGAAAAATCTTTAATGAGTCACCTATACCAAGTACATAAACCGATGAATCAGTAGCCTTTCTCCGACGAGGATAATTCAGCATTAGAGACACAGCAAAGTTTAAATTGGGGCAAAGTTGCGCAATTTAGTGTCCAGCATTGTGACATTTTGAGATTTGAGATATCTCGAGTACTTCCGGAGATATCCGAGAAAAACCGAAA
>MU186984.1:11829-36184 GCA_016904865.1 Pissodes strobi
TTTTTTGCGGATATCTCGGGAAGTACTCGAGATATCTCAAACTTCAAAACGTCAAAATACTGGGCACTAAATTGGGCAACTTTGACTTAAATTAAGCTTTGCTGTATCTTTTACCGTTTACGAGATCCCAATAATGAGAAGCGAATTTGTTTCACCCTGTATAACGGCATTGGCCCCAGATTTAGTTAGGCAACCCATTTGCGATTTGTCAATCATATTATCTAACATATAATCTTTGTCATCGTCAAATAACAGATGAGGGTATATATTTCTAATAACGGATCTTGTACTATAATGTGATGCAACAAATGGTACTGACTTTTGAAATTGATTGAAAAGAAATATTGTTTTTATTTCACCGTGATTTTCATTGAGAAATGCTTTATAAATTAAAGGTAGCAGACCTCTATTATTTATTCTGGCATGCAGGAGAATATACATGTTCACAGTCTCGTTATGTGCTTTATTGTGGCTATTAATTAGAGGAAGTGAAAAACGTCAGCATATAGCGATTTTTCCCTATATTTAATAGAACAAGTTGTAGTTAATAATTCAACTTCCAAGATCAAAACCATTAAACTGTGATTCTAGTTGAGTTGTTGAGTCGTTGAGTTCATTAATCAAGATGAAGAAAATTTAACCTATAAAGAAGTTAGGTAGGTTAATACTTACCAAGGCGAAGAACGACGAAGAAGAAATTTTTTTCTAACCGACAAATGCATCTGTCGCTTAATAGTAATTTACACTTCTATCTGTCAATCAACGCAAATCGACAGATGTATCTGTCAATTATTGTTAACTGACAGATAGAAGTGTAAATTAGTACTAATGGACCGGTGTCAATTAACATTAATCTATACTTCTATCTATCGATTGATGTAATTAGTCTTAATGTTAATCAACAGATGCAACTGTCAGTCAGCATTCATCGACAGATACAACTGTCGATTTGCATTTACTGACAGATAGAAGTGTAAATTAGTACTAATCGACAGGTGCATCTGTCGATTAAAATAAACTATCTTCGTAGTAGTTTTACGCCTTCGTAAATACTAACTACAAATAATACTCAAAAAAAGAAAGCAAGTTCCAGTTTCTCCCCAATAAATTGTGATGAGAGAATTGGATTATAGCTATAGATACATTAAATTGAAAGTGAACTTTGATAATTTCTTTATCAATAAATTTAATCGTATACAGTGGCGGCTATTCAGCGGAAGTAGGGGAAGTGCCACTTCCTCAAGAAAATGTAATTTAAAGAAATACAATTAATTCATTAATCAGAAAAATAATATATTTTAAGATTCAATGATAAAATGTTCTTAGTTTAGGAATAATCTGTTTCCCGTTACCCCTCTAATAACTAATAATTCAATTATTTTCAAATATTAAAATCAAGGCTTCATAAGAATCTCGTCACCTGCACATTGCCCGTTAAGTCCACTATGCAATAGAACAGAGGTGAACGCACATGAAAATGTTTATTTCTTTTCGCGTACGCGCCGACAGCAGTGTCAATTTCATTATCATTTATGTAGACCTTTATGGAAGAGGTATTGCTCGAGAGCCGTCGAGTCATCAAAAGTATAAGCGCAACTAGTTGGTTGCCATGACAACGATAACGTCCTAATGGTCGTACATTTGTTTGGTTTGTAATGATTGGAAGAGCTGGCGTGTAGCACTGCCATTCTCAGATCAACGCGAAAGCACGTTGTTTCGTTTATTGCGAGTTTATTAGGGGACATTCCGCCGTGAATTCTTGGAATTATTTTTTATTTACATTCAACGGTTGATCCATTATAGTATTATACAAGAGATATGTTCTATATATTCTAGTTTTAGTGTGTTATTCGTAGACATTTGTATTAGCAACAAAATGATTTGTTGCTAATACATTATGAATATATTTTATTTTTTGATGATGTACCTAAAATACCGGTAATAATTATTAACAAATTGGCGTGGACCCCAGAAAATTTTCGCCTACGGCGCTGTTCCCTCTATCGACCGCTCTCTTCCCCACTTTTCAAAGCCGCGAGCCGCCACTGATCGTATAACACTAGCTTAAGAGATAGGGAATCGGTTAAACGGGGTCAAAATTACGCAATTGGAGCCCCATTAATATGCAGCTGCAAAATCCTTAATGTTAAAAAAAAATTATCTTGTTTCTGATTCTGAAAAACTAAAAGTAAATTATTACATTTCCATTGCCCATTCTTTCTCAAAAACATCGTAATTTTTTGCAGGTTCTAAATAGAACGTTTCGTCATCAAGATCTCTGCATTTGTTTTTCTAAATATCTCGATCATATATTTCGCCAAAATCGTTGTTGTTTGTACTTTATTATTAAAATCAATAAACAAAATTAATAATAATTGTATTCATATAATGCGACTTTGTATTAAATAGCTATTTATTAAAATACTATGTTATACAGGGTGTTTCCTAATCTCGGTAAAAAATAAAACTGGTGAATCCTCACGTAATTGTAAGACGAAAATGTGGTAGACATTTTTTTCGAGTGTCGCTTCGATTTCAAAATACGTGTTTTCTTCTTAGTAATAATATTAAGGAGAAACGGCATTCGAATAATATTTGTCACACCTTAATAAATAAGGGTTTGAGCCCTTTATTTTGAGTTCATGTTGAACCTCTCAATTAGTTCATTGGCGGAGATCCGGGTAACGATTATTAGAATTTAGCAAAAATCAATAATACGGGCCTGTTAAACACTTAAGCAAATTAAGCGTCTTGAATTTTTCTCGTATCTCTTACAGTTTTTCAGTAAAAAATAATTCTATTGTTCACGTCACAGGAATTTCTTAAAAAAGTGATAGCAACTAAAAGCTCTGAATAATGCACCCACATGTAAAGTCAAATAAATTGTTGAAACTGTCCTTCATGAGCCAGTAAACACCGATCTATTTCCAAGTAGCAAGTAATTGTCTCTTACGCGTCGGAAATTCTCGGTGTTGGCGCGAATTATATTAAAACCGTTAGTAATGCGCAGTTGAAGTTCTTCTACAGTTTCAATATCAAATGATTACAGTCCCACCTTACTTTGGAGCAGTTACAAATTATTTGACATGACAGATACGAGACAAATGCAAAAAACTTAATTTGCTTCAAATGAATTTTTTTAGCTAATAAAATAACAATTTTGAGAGTTCAACAGGTCCGTATTATTAATTTTTGCGAAATTCTAGTAGTCGTTACCCGGATCTCCGCCAATGAACTAATTGAGAAGTCCAACAAGAACACAAAATAAAGTGCTCAAACCCTTTATTAAAGTGTGACAAATATTATTAGAATATCGTTTCTAATTAATTATTAATAAAAAGAAAACACGAAAAAAAATATTTTTCAAAAAAATTTTATACCACATCTTCGTCTTACAATTACGTGAGGATTCATCAGTTTCTATTAGAAATCAATAAAAAAACACATTTTCTTAATTCTGGAGTCACGTTCAAGACATTAGCTGGATTGATTTTTCATTGAACTGATGACAAAATAAATGCAAATCTTTACAAGAAAAGTTATACTAATAATCTACGGTAAAACGTCTTACTACGTTGCTCAAAGAGATGTTTTGTGATATATCTTACTGATGAATTTTTGCTCGAAACTTATTTGCCGACCCTTCATCTCGTCTTAGCCTTATAGCCTTATTCTTGGTCTTAGCTCGAGCTCGCTCAATATTACTACTAATTGCTTTATTGAGTTTCTACGGTTTTTGTAGATTAGACTTTTATGCTTCCCCCAAGAGAAAAAATATGACGGTGAAAAGTCGAGCGAGCTAGCTGGTGATCACTTAATTTCCATCCCACTTTTGTGGAAACGTATTTACTCTCTCTCTCTCTCTCTCTAGTCGTTCGCTTCATAATTGAAGCGTCGTGATCCTCATGTTGCGTTTTTAGCAGTTTGCTCCATTCCTCTCTATCTGCCGTACTTCCAATGCTGTCTTGGAAAGATTTTCCTGTAAACTGCTTCACCTGGTCCAGCCATCGTTTTGGAGAAGGTCCTCTAGGTCGTGTTCCCTCTACTTTCCCTTGGACCATGAGTTTTTCGAGATTGTCATTTTTCCTCCTGCTGGCACGTCCAAAATCCTTGAGAATCAGTTGTTTGATTGTAGTTGACAATCTGACTTGGATGTTAAGTTCTTATTTAACTAGTAACCTCAAAGTAGGAAAATCCTGCTCGACACCCATCAGGTCTGCTATAATCAACATCCAATTAGTGGGTTTAGTACATGCTTTCACACAATCTAATTAGCAAGGATACTTTCACAGCCAACAGTGACAATAAAGCAAACGCATTAGCTGAAACTCTGTTATAATAACTTCCTCTGATGGTGTGGCATTTGTTCATGACATAATTCATAATTATTATATCCACGGTTATCTTTAGTAGATATATTTCATATGTCTAATTACGATTTGGCTGAGCTTTGTTAGCATATATATATGCTTTTATATTTACATTATAGACCCTTCCTTTTTGCTCCAAGCCATTATTGATAAATACAAATTGCAAATTTTCAGTGTTCTTAGCCACTATCCAAAAGATCTTATTGTTTAAATATATTGCACGAAATTAAGTCAAATTCACTTGTAGAACTTTTTGTTACTGAAAAATCATCAAACGGATAAAACTTTTCCTAATATCAATTTCTTTTGATTTTGAATATTGTGAAAATATAGTTTCCGCAGTTCTTTACTAATAATAATCTGATTGATTTGGTTTTAGTAAAATTATTTTTGCATATATTATTATAGTGTTCAAACATTAAGACTGTGGATAAAATAGTTTAAAAGTTTTTAATAAATATTTAACTGCTACATGGGTTATATTGCGTTAAAAACTGAGAACAGTATTCTGAAACGTAGGATGTAAGATGTGAAGCAGTATATGATGACTCAGCAGAACTCTTGTGACATTATTGATAGAACCATTCTCCTTATTCAAAATATCACTGATCAAGTTTGGGTTAGTTTGGGTTAGTATCAAATAATAATTTATTATTAAAACAGAGCTTTATCCACAATACCGAAACAGAATTTTTGCACTCGAAGCGCGTTTCGCTAACCATGTTAGCATCATCAGGAGATGATTAAGACTTAATCATCTCCTGATGATGCTAACATGGTTAGCGAAACGCGCTTCGAGTGCAAAAATTCTGTTTCGGTATTGTGGATAAAGCTCTGTTTTAGTGCATGTTGCCGAAGGCACAGCTTATACCGTACCGAATCAGTTATTGAACTCTACGTCGGCTCCTTTGATGTCGGTGAAGCCAGATTTGACTTTTTCATGCTTTCCTCATTTTTCGCGCATGCCCTTCATACATTATAAATGTTAGGTTTTAATGGCCAGCTGGAACTCAACAGAGACGGACTGGGTTTAATTTAGTTTACATTTTTAGTAAATTAAATTAAACATGATATGTAAGTGAAATTGATAAAAAAGGGTAAACGAGATCGAGAATGATCAGTCATTTATACATAACCATGAATATGGTGTTTATAAGTGTAAAAAATATATAAATATTTTGATATGAACATAGAATATCAATTTTTCTACAGCCGCGTGCAAAATAAGTAATTACTAAATTGAAATGAAATCGCAAAATCGACGAATGCCGTGGATCCTTATTTTGCGCTCTAGCGCGAGCCATGATACAATAACCGGAAGGTATGATACCTAGCCGTCTCAAATTCGTTCGCTCCGCGCAGTGACGTCATTGCGTGTTTGGCTTTTATTGATATGCATACGTTTATAGGCACATAATCATTATGTTTTACCTATTTTCTCTATTTATCAAGAAAATTTGTGTCCTGGGTGAAATTAAAAACTAATTATTACATATTAATACTATTTATTTAATAAAAAAAACTAATATTCAACATAACGTTTATGATGAATGGATCAAAATAGTAATATTAAAAGCAGCATCTTTTGAAAAACGTAATAAACTATTACGTTTATCTAAAAAACGTTTATTGAGTATTGGCCAATCGAGAGCAAATAAAAAAAGAAATTCGATCAATAATATTTTTTCTTAAATAATAATTTTAGTCATCTTTCTTTTTTTAGAAATTGTTAAATTTATCAAATCCTGATGGTAGCAAGACCATTAGAGATGGAGTAAAATTAATTTCACATTTCTATCTTAACTCTTCAAGAGCTATCTGACGGTACTAATTAGCAGGTGGTACCATCGAGGGTACCATGGGTACCAAATCTGGTACCTCGGTAGGTACCACTGGCAGGTGGTACCATGGGTACCGAATCTGGTACCTCGGTAGGTACCATTGGCAGGTGGTACCATGGGTACCAAATCTGGTACCTCTGTAGGTACCATCAGTTAGCACCATTAGATAGCTCTTGGAAAGTTAAGAGAGGAATATGGAATTAATTTTACTCCATCTTTAATGGTCTTCCTGCTACCAATGTCAAAGAAGCCAAAGTATCGATTTTCAACTGTTTGTAGCTGTGAAACTACTAACTTTAGAGGTTTAAACATCATACATCAAATTTAATATGTTTAGAATTTTAAGTAGAATTCAAAAATGTAATAAGATATAGGGTGTTTCATTTCAAAAAATTTAACTTTCTTTGACCACCCTGTATATAAAAAAGTAACGATTAAAAAAAATACAAAAAAAGTAAAGATCGTTTTACTAGGAACAACTTTTGTATTTAACTTTTTTGCAACCATCGTAGTCTTCGAGATAAGGTATAGGCCCGTCTTAAAGTGGCCACCCTGTACATAGTCATCTTCCTCAAAATGTTTTGAGCAAATACGTGTAGAAGTTTTATTAAATTTATCCTTACGTACTACACATATTTTGTCTTTGGGAAAAGTGAAACACCTTATATTCCTATCAAAGTTTTTGCCTTGGTTATCCACCTTACATCCGTCCACAGCACACCTCATTATTAAACGTTTTTTGATTAAAAATACCAACAAACACCGTCTAAGGAACAGTAACGCCAACAAAATTTAAATATAAAACATACGAATCTCAAATGCAAAGCACACGTTCGTTCATGTTGTAAATGCCGGCCGGCGCGCGGCGCCAAACAACGCCCTCAATGACGTCACAGGCGAATCGTCGCCTGCGCGATATCATATCTTACGTTTATTGTATCATGAGCGCGAATATGGAAAAGAAAAATCTCACTTTTTTTCCGTCGAGTGTGCTATGAATGGTCATGGAAACCGAAGATAAATAAATGACAGTCGTGCTTTTGTTACAGTTTGTGTTGCTGGCAATCATTGATTTGTATAAGAGTGGATAAGCAATAAATAGACCAAACATGGCAAATTTACGACCGCGAAATGTAAACAAAGAGATTTCTATTTGGACTTGCGCATTAGAAAATTAGTAGGAGCTAGTTGTTGCACCGTGAAGGTAAATAGGCAGGCCCGGACTTCGAAAGTGATTATTTCACCAAATATTCGGTAATGGGCCCCAGTTAGCATAGTGAAACAAACAATAAGGTATAAATAAGTAATACTTATAATAATTAGACTTACTTGCAATAGGAAATCCCGGGTATTTTGCCTCGAATCGAACTCGGATTATTAACTCAAAACGCCGCGCCGTCAAAACGAAAACACGTCAAAGACAAAAGCCAAGTTCGATCCTGACCGACGCCTGCTGAGACGGCAAGTGTTTTAGTGCGCTTGACAAAACGGTATCTTCTTTGTTTATGTTTTTCCATTTTGCGTCGATTTTGTCATGCGCAGAAACCTGTTTTTTCGCCCATAGGTTGCCACTTTTGAATAGTGCGACAGGCGGCTATTGCTTATCCACTCCTATACAAATCAATGCTGGCAATCCTGTTCTAGCTCGAAGCCCGAATATAATATTATGTCAAAACTGATAGTCATTTGCAAATTTCAGAATAAGTATAGAGAAAAATGTGGATTTAATTTTAAAAAAAGCGGCTGTAGAAAAAGTTCTGTGTGTTTTTCGAGCGCAAAGTAAGATTGCCGTTTTCGAAAGATTACTACGAGCAGAAATTTTATCAAAAATGTGATCGTGTCAAACGGCCTTAATAAATTGATATTTCGTCACTCGAAGCCATTTATATAGTTGTAGGTATGTGACATTGTTCACTACTTATTTCTAATGAAATTTACATACAACCTTTGTAATATTAGTGTGACGGTTCTAAATTGGTTGCCTTTATTATGGGATGCTAAGAGGCTAGACAAAACTACAATTTATGTCTCAAGTTTAGAAAGATAAACTTCCTGCAGAAGGGAGCCAAACAATTATCGACGAAGAATATTAATTTATCATGCAATGTGATATGAATGAACTATACTTTAATCTCAATACCTAATCTAAACATCTACTTACAACCTTTCATTTTTCGGAAAACTAAAATATCCTGAAGCTGGATTGACTTTCTTGTACCTTTTGCAGACAAAACAACGTACGACCATGGTTAACATTGAATACACTTTAATGATTAAATGTCCAAAAAGTTAACACACTTAAATAAATCACCGAACAATCGAGCACAAATAATAACACGAAAACAATCCAATCTAAGAACGTAACCTGCTGCTTCTTGTCAAAAAATCGAGAGTCCAACGCTGTGCGGTGTGTTCAGTTTCCGACTCAACCTCCGTTTATGTCTCTTCGATTCGGCAAACTGTCGTAATAGAAAAAGATAACACTACATTGGACACCAGACCGGTACTGTTATTCATAAATAAACGAATTCAAAACACGTGGAGAGTTAAATAACTGATTCGGTACGGTATAAGCTGTGCCGAAGGTTCCAAACCCCAACATAATAATTTATTATGAATGCTTATGCGTATTCATCATGGTTAGTGTTAGAGGAATTTGTTCAGTGATTTGATTGTTCAAATTATCAAGTATGTTGCAACAAGACAATGGCACTAAAGAGTTTAGATGTACTTATTTACAATATCATTAACACACATTTTAAGTTCCTTTGAAGCATTGTATAATGCTAATTAATATCTTAATTCATTACAACTCATACATTTGTACAAATAAAATACTTATCTTATGCAAATGCAGGAAATCCACAGTAGTTACTCAAGAACCTAATATTACTATAAATATATGTAAACCGCAACAGATTAAGCCACTGATAACCAATTTACCGAAAAATTAAATGAGCATATTAAAAATGCCACAAAAAAGGGAAATAAAATGTAACATCGACCAGGATAATGCTGAATAATTCTTTCTCTGACTAGCACATAAATAGTAAGTGGCGCCACATTTACATTCCCTTCTATGTGACAACGATTGTTCCTCTCTACTAGACGTGTGTGTATCGTGCCCAAAATAATATAAAAATAACACAAAAAAACTCGAAATAACCAAAACTAATCCAAGCAGCTAAACGCGACCCGATCGTCATTGCTTAAGAGGAAACGTAAATATCAATTTAGTTACAATCCCTAACTGATAGAGATGATCAGTCGCTATCACATAGAAGGAAATGTAAAGGAGTTGGCGGGTTTTAAGTGCATTTTGGCCCTCTGTAGAATTCGCTGAATTTTTTATATGTTGTAGCTGATGTCAAGATAAGACTTTCTTACCACTGCGCCAAAGTCCTAACTATACTGGGTGTATGAGAAAAATGGGTCCGAAAGTTACAATACTTTTGTTTTAATAATATGATTTTTATAACTAATATCTACATGTTTCAGTCAAATTGAAATACTAATATAACCATGTAAAATTAGTTTTATCAATAAATTAAATCAGTTTCTTATAACTAATTATATTATATACAGTGTACAACAAGTAGAAGTGAGAACAAAATACAACCATCAAGTTTCAAGTTTTGCTGTTGCAAGCAAAAGTAGGTATTAGACTACTTCCAAGAGTTTCCTTCCTATTTCTAAAAATAACAAAAATTATGTTGGTACACATAGCCGTTTTTTATTTTTCTCCGGTGGGTACCTCCCTAGGTACTTTCAGATGAACTAACTATTTTATTCTTTGTAAAAACTTTAGGTATAATTAGAACATTTTTTTTTGTTTACACCTACAGGGTTGATTCCATTTAAATATAAGAAAAATGGACGTAATAATTTTACCTACCTACATAATGACACAGAATAGATTTAAACATTTCTACAAGTCGCGCACATTATGATATTCTGGCTCTAATAAAACAAACATTTTGAAAAGTTGGCTGTGATTCGAGATTGACAACTCCGGAAAACTAATAGTTTTTAGTTACTTAATTATTTGACAGCTTGAATGCAAGATAATGATTTAGAAGATCATTTTGTGTGTTTTTGGTCGAACAGTCGTTGTTTTAAGTTTTTCTACTTTAAAAATGCCCAATTGTTTCGTGTGTGACGTAAGATTTCCAATAAGAAGTAGGTTCGGGAGACTTGTGTATAAACCTAATCAGGAAATTAATCAAAACAGGAGACGCAGAGATCTGGCAGTTCTAGATCGAAGTAGATTTAGGTTGGCAGAGCAGAACGTTAATGAGAACACTAGGATATGCGCAAACTGTGACAGAAGGATATTGAAAGTTCTTGAAAACGAGGGAAATGAGCAGGCTATTTTAATGGAAGTTTTGGTGAGAAGGCAGACTGAAAGTTGTTTCTTGTGTAATGGGGCTACAAATGAGAGATTAACACTTAACGCAAGAGTAGATTTTTACTTAAAAACTAATATATTTATACCAGAACAAGCTCGGTGCTGCAACATTCATTTAAACTTTCGGGGGAATATTCAGCTACAATTTATGGAAAACGTAATCAGCATTCCCATGAAAATATTATTAAATGGCAACGATATTGCTACTTGGTTTTCAAAATTAAGGGAAATATCTCAAAAGCAAGAGAAAACAAGATATGATGACGAAAATAATTTCAGTGACGCTGAAATGAAAAGCTTAACTTCTTTAAATCGACAACAGTTCCGGGATTTTTTTTGCGACATGTGTTCCAGTGGAAATCAATGGTTGTAGAAGATACGTCACCAAAAAATATCTGATGGCTTTTCTAATGAAGCTGCGTCAAGGACTTTCTGATCATTTCTTGAATTCAATTATGCATTTTTCTTCAAGGCAAAACATGAGTATGATCATAACCATTGTAAGACAAAGTCTAATTTCCCAGTTTGTTAGAGAGAACCTCGGATTTGACTCACCTCTTGTCCAAAATTGAAAACAATTCTTGGAGAGACATATTACAGAATTTGCAAATCGACTTTATAATCCTGAACCTGCTGTACCGAAAGCCATCCTTTATCCAGTCTGCACCTATTTCAAGGTTCCAAAAAGTTCACAATTTAGAGTCCAAAGACAGTCATACTCAGTTCATAAAAAATACACATTATTAAAAGCAGGACTTTATTGTAGCTCCAGATGGTTATATTTTAAATGTTAATGGCTCTTATTTCTCGGATATTCGTAATAATGATGCCCAAATATTAATGAACGAATACAATGAAGATAGAGAACGAATACGCCAGTGGGTACAGGATAATGATATCGTAGATAGAGGCTACAGGGACTCTGTTGAATTTCTCGAAGCATTATCTCTAAATTGCGAAATACCTTCATTCCTGGCACGAAGACAACGACAGTTTACAACCGAACAAGCTAACGATTCTAGGAAAATCACTTGTCGAAGCTCGGAATGGCCATTTAAAAAGCATATTCACGTTTTTTAGAGACATGATACCAATGCAACATTGTTTGCATTTAGGTGATTTTTTGAAAATATGTTGCAGTCTCATTAATAGATTCCACGAGCCCATACATATGCAAAATTATGACGATAATATTGCCACGGCAATGCTTAACCATTTGCAAACTAGAGTCCAACAAGAAAGATTAGACCAGAGGGTTGGTATGGGGCCGTGGGTTCAGTTGAATGAAAATAATGATTATTTTCCCCGTTTTCCTGTCGAATATATAAGACCAAAGGCCTTTGGAACCTATTAAGTCAAGATCAGTCCTGGATGTTGTTTATAGAATATAATGAAGACATGGGGGAAGATCCAATTACGGGAACTTACTGTACCTGCAAATCAGGTGCCCGAACGTTAGGCGCCCATGTGTGCTGTGGTATCTAGGGTATGCAAGATTTGAGAATCAAGTCAGATAGCCCACAGATGCATTACTAAGGTGTATTCAAGATGCGCAGAACAGACAAAATATCAATATTGAAGTTGTGAGTTAAGTAATGCAGCGTTAGAGGAGAGTAGATATAAGTAGGTACCCACTTTTTATTGTTAGACATAAGAATTATTGATTTTAGTTCTAGGTTTGTTACGGTAGCTAATATACTCTAAAAATTGGTTCTTTTTTCGATGCCGTGACCATTTTTAGGGACAGTCTGTATTATTCATCTCAGCGCAGAAACAGTTGAACAAATAAATAGGATTTGAGCGTTAGAAGTGAAGTCATTTGATATGTTTTGCAATTAATTGTTATAGACGTAATATAAAAATCGCAACATTCGGCCCCATTTTTCTCATACACCCAGTATACTTAGGTCTTTGGCGCAATGGTAAGAAAGTCTTATCTTGACATCAGCTACAACATATAAAAAATTCAGCGAATTCTACAGCGAGCCAAAATGCACTTAAAACCTGCCAACTCCTTTGCGTACGGAGCTCCTAAAGCGTTCAATTTTATCTTACTAACTGTTTATGCTAACCCAAACTAACCCATCATATGTAGTAAAAGATATCACGTGAGCATGATCATTATCCTTCATTTATCAGTGTTGGCGCCAAATTGAAACCTTAGTTAATTTTTGGACATCAATCAATCACGAATTAGTTAGATGTATGAGTTTCTATTTTTATGGAACTACCAAAGCAATATAAGAACTAACAATTTATTTCTCGCAAAACTGTGAACAAATTAATAGAATAATAGAAAACTTATTGAAGCAGTTAATTTAAATACTGTTCAACATTGATTTATGTTTCGAAGGTGATAATGATAGTAGTTAATGTCAGGGCTGGTCTGGCCTTATTTTTTGGCCCCTTCGATTTGCCTTTGCTCCGCTCTTGAAGGTAAAGGAAACTTAAAAAATTATATTTTTGCTTTTAAATCATTTATTAAAATCGAACATAAAAATATAACGTATCGAAAGCTAGAAGAGGAAAAATAATTTATACTAATACATTGAAATTAGGCAGAGTATAGAAAATATATTGGCGATGTAATGGCGCTAGAGTAGTGAACACGTGTGGCGTGGCTTCCTAAATTGAGTTAAAAATTTATAAGAAATTTAGTGCGAAATAATTATTATTGTTGTCACAAGTTATTGATTATTCTTAATATAATCTAGATTGGGTGTTTTTGCCTAAGTTTGTGTTCTCCAGTTTGATAGAGACATTCTACAATGGTTCTTCCTCGCACGGACATTGAAGAAATTAGACGTGCTGTCAAAAATTTAGTAGATAGGATATTCAATGATCACTTCAGAAACGAAATAGTCAACACAATTACTAAAAAGTTAGAGGAAAAGTTCGAACATCGGATTGGAAAATTGGAGGATGACCTATCCACAATAAAGGATCAGTTCCGGATCGTCTCCGACATGAATCGACAGTTAAAATCCAAGATCGATAATCAAGAACAGTATTCTCGAGGTCAAAATGTTCGAATCTTCGGAATTGAGCACGACGAAGGCGAAAACGCGATGCAAAAGGTGATCGATTTATTTAATGTAAAATTAAAAATGAATATTAGCAAAAACGATATTAAAACCTGCCACCGAGTAGCGGCAAAAAATCATAGTCCAAACAAGCCTCCTGCTCTGTTGGTTCAGTTTGCGGATATCAACATGCGAACTTCGGTGTTAAAAATGCGCAAGGAACTGCGATCTTCTAAAATACTCATAAGGGAAGATTTACAAATTTTCAGTGAATAATGCTTGGTGTCTTCGTGGTAATATTTACGTGAAAAGTGCCGGAGTGTCACATCGTGTTGAAGATGTGATCGAACATCTTATGCACCTTTAAAAGAGGTGATGGGCACAATTAACACGTCGGTAAGTGACAGAACAAAAGTAATATGTATGCAGCTGTATGAACTGAAATTGTTTATTTCGTTTTTGTGCGGAATAATTAGGTAGTTCCTAAAAGGATATTATTTTGTTTAGGTACACTATTTTTCGTGAGACGGAGGTCTCTAATTGTTTGTTTTAATGCCTATTATGTCGTGTGTGACGAGTTGGAATTGTGTTTTAGTTTTAGTTTTAACTTTAATTTTTCAACCCAAACCATTTAACATGCTTGAATGTTTTTTGCGTTAATTTCAATTGTTAAGCTACATAAGCTATATAATCTATATTTAAGCTACATAAGGTATTTCTCTAAAAATGTCGAGCATATTATACGCTAACATATGTCACGACTAACAACCATCCGAACGTTTTTGTGTTACCCTATAGAACTAGCCGCCGTGCCGCTCGCTTCTCTGTCTGTACTGTATGAATCAACGCCCGGCCGGTCGCGAAGTTTCAGGATCGCTGGAATTATCTCGATGGCCTCGTCGAGATCATATAGAGTGGCCTCGGAATACTTCCCGAATATTCGTGATAGATTGGAGATTATATATAAGCAGACCTAAGGCGAATGTTAGTCAGTTCAGTTCAGTTAATCATTGAGTGTTGAATAGATATTAGTTGTAAAGTTATAAGAGTAGTATAGAGTGTTAAATTGTATACAGTGGTAGTGAATAAAGAGAGTATTAGTTGAAAATAGCAAAGTTGTAATTCTGTTAAGAACCCACGGGAAAAACGTAACATTTGGTGTCAGAAGTCGGATTGTGAAGGGACCGGACTTGCGAAGTTTTTTTCGAGGAAAGAAGAGGTACAAGTACGTCAACGAGACCGTTTGATTGGTGGATTCTGGTAAAAGTTGATAACATTCTATGGTCAATACAAGGCAACAAACGGCAGAAATGGAGCAAATTAATTAAATGTTGGCCGATTTCATGGAAAATCTAAATGCTGAGAGACAAATAGAACAGGGCCGGCTGCAGAAAATTTTTTAAGATCGAGAAGATAAAAGGCAAGCAGAACAGGACCGGCTTCAGAAAATTTTACAAGATCAAGAAGATAAAAAGCAAGCGGATCGGGAAGAGGATGAACGTAGAAGGCAATCGGATCGGGAAGAAGATGAACGTAAAAGGCAAGCAGAACAGGACCGGCTTCAGAAAATTTGGCAAGACCAAGAAGGCAAAAGACAAGCAGAACAGGAACGGCTTCAGAAATGGATGCTTGATGTAATTGTATGCGAGCAAGGAAAATTACAGAGAATATAGGACGGGCAAAATGAGAAATTTGAAAAAGAAGTAGGTAATATACAAAAAGAGGTTGGAAATGTGCAAAAAGAAGTTGGGAATATACAAAAAGGAGTTGGACATGTACAAAAAGAAGTTGGGAGTGTACAAAAAGAAGTAGGAAACGTACAGCAAGAAATGAGGAATCTACAAGCAGAATTAACCAGACTAAAAAATCAAGGATCCACCGAGAGGGTATTCGCCACAGGACAACATATCAAACCTCCAACTTATGACGGTCAAACATCCTGGACTATGTACAAAAGACAATTTGATGCCGCTGCGGTTGCCAAAGGTTGGAATAATGAAGATATGGCTATACCACTAGTGGTAGCGCTTCGTGGATCTTCCCTGGAACTACTGCAGACCATTCCCATCAGCCAACAATGGAAATATGACATACTGTACTAGAGAGACGATTTGGAGACCAACACCGAAGACAACTGTACTAAGCACAAGTAAAGTCTCGGCATCAGAAGCCTGGTGAAAACCTGCAAGAGTTTGAGGCAGACATTAGACGTCTCATTCAATTGGCCTACCCGGGAGCGACAGAGGAATTTCAAGAAGAACTTGCTGCCCAATATTTCGTGGATGGTATTAGAGATCCAGAAACTCAGAAAATGCTGCGCCTAGCCAAATTTGATAACAGCAGTGAAGCTTTGGGTCGAGCACTAGAAATCGAGGCGGCCTGTAACATCTCCAAGCCAAAAATCAGGGCCGTATCCATCCAGGAAGAAAAGGCGACAAACAGCTGTGAATTAAATGAAATGGGTGAAATTTTGAAGAAATTAACGGAAGTTCTTCAGGCCACGTCGAGATTCCGGGAGTCAATGGAAGATAGGCCACGTAACCGAAATACATCAAATCAGTGCTATAGATGTGGCAGGGCTGGGCATTTCAAAAGAGACTACCGAGTGCAACTACGGTCTAGATCTCCATCCAGGGACGCTAGGGCCCCCAAGTCAAATCAGGAAAACTTCGATTAGTCAACATTGCGGGGCGAGTGTTGGCTAAAGAAGATAAAGCCCCCAGGATCGTCTCCATAAAAAGCCTAGGAAAAGCCGCCGACAGTCCAACAATTACAGGAAAGATCAACGGAAGAGCCATAACAATTACTGTTGACACTGGTGCGGCGGTATCTTTGATAAGGTCCAACAGGGTAAATAGAGTAGAAGTTCTGCCCATATCAAAGAATGTAGTTTTACGTACAGTTACCGGTGAAACAGCTGAAGTACTTGGGGAAATGGATATCGAACTTCAACTGGGACGAATTAAATTACACCACACAGTGTTAGTCGCCGACTTCGAAGACGAGTTTATTTTGGGGATGGATCTCATCGGTCAACATGGATTCTCTTTTGACAACAAGCTTAATCTTCTGAAGTTTGGCACCGAAGAGTTCATCCTTAACAAAACAGATGATGGCACACCGACTAAAGTAGTGCCGGCATGTACTGTCAGAATAAGCGGAAATACCAAGCAGATGATTTTTGGGAAATTGGAGAAGGATTTTGGAGGCTGCACCGGACTTATCCAACACTACGATTTGCCTTGCAAACACCTCGTAGGCAAAGCACTAGTCAAAACCGACGGAGAAATACCGTTAAGGATAGCAAATATTTCATCCAATTCCATTAAAATCAATAAAGGAGATGTGATCGCCACTTGCGAGCCGGTGCAGTGGGTAGCCAGTTGCGAAACGCACTCAGAAGTAACACCCTCGACAAACCCTAAGGAAGTCCTAGAACATTTCCAGAAGTCGTGGCATCATCTGTCTTCCGAAGAACTGAAGAAAGCTACACAATTTATAAAAGAGCAGAGCACAGCCTTTGAAAGAAAAAATGGCACTACTGGAAGAACGAACATCATAAAACATAAAATCGACACTGGAAGTGCTCACCCCATACGGCAACATCCTCGGAGGCTACCAGTGACGAAGCAGCAAGAGGTTACCACATTAGTCAACAAAATGCTTGACGATGGAATTATTGAGGAATCATCAAGCCCATGGTCGTCTCCTGTTGTCTTAGTCACCAAGAAGGATGGAACTACCAGATTCTGCGTGGACTATAGAAAGCTCAATGACGTCACCAAGAAAGACAGCTATCCACTTCCCAGGATTGATGACACGCTGACGACACTAGCAGGATCTCATTGGTTTTCAACACTCGACTTAAAGAGCGGCTACTGGCAAGTAGGCATTGACGAAGAAGATAAGGAAAAGACCGCATTTTCTACCGGAAGTGGTTTATATCAGTTTAAAGTTATGCCCTTCGGACTATGCAATGCCCCCGCTACTTTTGAACGTCTTATGGAAGTTGTTCTACGAGGCCTCACTTGGAAGACATGCCTGGTCTATCTTGATGATATAATGGTAATGGGAAAAACTTTCGAAGAGCACCTACAAAACCTGCATGAAGTTTTTACTAGGATCAAGAATGCTCAGCTCTTACTGAATCCAAAGAAATGTTTTCTCTTCCAACAAAAAGTTGAATTTCTCGGGCACGTCGTGTCATCAGAGGGAATCCAGACTAATCAACCAAAGATAACAGCAATCAAAGACTGGCCTCGTCCTCGCGACAAACACGAACTGCGGAGCTTCCTTGGATTATGTACTTATTATAGAAGATTTGTCGAAGGATTTGCAAATATACCTGCACCTTTCCATAAGCTCACTGAAAAACGAGCAAATTATAACTGGGATCATAACTGCGATTCTGCGTTCAGGAAATTAAAAGCGGCTCTATGTTCTAGAGTTCTAGTCCAATATTGGGATATCCGGAACAAAAGGGTAAATTTGTATTGGACACAGATGCAAGTAACACCGGCATCGGAGCAGTTTTATCGCAAGTACAAGCAGGAGAAGAACGAGTTATCGAATACTACAGTCGAACACTCTCGAAACCTGAACGTAACTACTGTGTAACCCGAAAAGAGCTTTTGGCAATAGTACGGTCTGTTGAGCATTTCCATCAATATCTATATGGGCAAGAATTTCTGATAAGGACCGATCATGCAGCACTTAAATGGCTTTTGGATATGAAACAGCCTGAAGGACAGGTAGCCAGGTGGCTTGAAAAGTTACAACAATATAACTTTAAGGTTAAGCACAGGGCAGGGAGATTGCATAATAATGCAGATGCTTTATCCAGAAGACCATGCGCGGATAATTGTAAGCATTGCCAAAGAATAGATCAACGAGAAGGAATTACTCCGATTAGGCAAACCAAATTTGAGGTTGATCAGCAGTGGACCACAGAGCAACTTAAAAAGGATCAGCTTGAAGATAATGAAATAGCACTATTGCTAAGAGCTAAAGAAGAACATCAACCAAGACCAAGCTGGAGCGAAATATCAACTAAAGCACTTGCTTTTAAAACTCTGTGGGCTCAGTGGGACTCCCTGGTGGTGGAAAATGGACTTCTTAAACGAACCTGGGAAAGCGCCGATGGAAAAGTAGTGAAGACACAGTTAGTGGTACCAAGGAGGAAGATATCGGAAGTTCTGGAAGAAGTTCATAATGGAAAGTCTGGTGCTCATCTCGGAGTGAACAAAACGATTGACAAGATTCGCGACAGATTTTACTGGGTCAACTACTGCCAGGATGTGAAATCGTGGTGTCGGCAGTGCTCAACCTGTGCCGCAAGCCAAGGACCCAAAACAAGATCTAGGGGTAAAATGAAACAGTATAATGTGGGCCTACCGTTTGAACGCATCGCCATTGACGTAGCTGGCCCTTTCCCAGAAACAAATAATGGTAGCAAGTACATTTTAGTGGCAATTGACTACTTCAGTAAATGGCCTGAAGTCTTTGCGATCCCCAATCAAGAAGCTGTTACCATAGCAGAGGTCCTTGTGAATAACTTATTCTGCAGATTTGGTGTTCCGTTAGAGCTGCACTCAGATCAAGGACGCAACTTCGAATCCAAGGTTTTCCAGAAAGTCTGTGATTTACTCAACATCCATAAAACACGGACTACAGCCTTACATCCACAATCAGACGGCATGGTTGAGCGGTTTAACAAGACCATTGAAGATCATTTGTCAAAGGTCGTCGATGAACATCAGAAAGATTGGGACCAACATATACCACTATTTTTGATGGCATATAGATCAGCAGTCCATGACACGACAGGACTAACACCAGCCATGGTTTTATTTGAAAGAGAACTCCGTTTACCATGTGACCTATTATTCGGAATGCCAGACAACCAGGATATGGAAATTCAAGACTACGCGGACTCTCTTAAGGAAAAGTTACTATACATCCATGAATTAGTCAGAGAGAACACGGAGAAAGCCAGTGACCGAATGAAGACACGATATGATCTCAAAGCTAATTCTATGGGATTTCAAATAAACGATAAAGTCTGGTTATATAATCCACAAAGGAAGAAAGGAAGATCTCCCAAGCTAACGCCAGTATGGGAAGGACCCTATACAGTCATCAAAAGAATTAATGACGTTGTGTATAGAATTCAGCGTAGTCCCAGAAGCAAACTGAAAGTTGTTCACCTTGACAGGCTGAAAGCATACCACGGACATGCTGTATCTGATCGGGACGATCAGGTTTAAGAGGGAGGCAATGTCACGACTAACAACCATCCGAACGTTTTTGTGCTACCCTATAGAACTAGCCGCCGTGCCGCTCGCTTCTCTGTCTGTACTGTATAAATCATCGCCCGGCCGGTCGCGAAGTTTCAGGATCGCTGGAATTATCTCGATGGCCTCGTCGAGATCATATAGAGTGGCCTCGGAATACTTCCCGAATATTCGTGATAGATTGGAGATTACATATAAGCAGACCTAACGTGAATGTTAGTCAGTTCAGTTCAGTTAATCATTGAGTGTTGAATAGATATTAGTTGTAAAGTTATAAGAGTAGTATAGAGTGTTAAATTGTGTACAGTGGTAGTGAATAAAGAGAGTATTAGTTGAAAATAGCAAAGTTGTAATTCTGTTAAGAACCCACGGGAAAAACGTAACAATATCTACAAATGCCTATTTACTTGTTACCTATAACGATAAATTGAATAGTCTTCTTTTACTGTATCTATATGTTTATCTTGCTTGTTTGCCACTTCACACGTTATACTGATGTAGTCTTTGCTACCTACACATTTATCTAGTTTCTTCTTATTTTTTTTCTATTCTGTCCCCCTATTTCAACTCTTATACACACTCTTTCTATTCTATTTCCTGAACTATGCTTTCTTTAGCACATTTAAACGTAAGGTCCCTAGTTCGTAATTTCAATTCATTTATGAATCATTTGGAGACAGCCGAGTATGATGTTGTTGGTGTTTCGGAGAGTTGGTTGTGTAATCGTATAGATGACGAAATCATTAATATTCCTAACACACAAGGGGTGGCGGTGTCGCTTTATACATTAAAAATAATTTAAACTTTCGTATAATTCTTCAAGAGGCCATGGAATTTCTAGAACATATTTGGGTTCAAATTGAACTTTCTGGGAAAAGTATTTTAATAGGCAATATTTATAGACCACCCAACTCAGATTTTTCGCAATTTTTAAACCATTTTGAAGAGTGCCTAACTAATTTTTTTACAGGGGCTGGTCAAATTTTTTGCCTTGGTGATTTTAATATCAATATGTATGACGTTCAATGTCATAATACTACCTCGCTATCATGCTTAACAGATACATTTGGGCTTATTCAAATTATAAATTCCCCCACAAGAATCACGGAAGTCGGTCATTCGCTTATAGACCTAATATTTTCTAACTCGGAAGACATAATTGATACAGATGTTATTGATGTTGAGGTTTCGGATCACATGCTGATTAAATGTGAATTGAAATTTAATCCTGCAAACATATTGAGCTTTAATTTTTCATATCGTGCTTTACAAAATATTGACAAACAAAGTTTTCAGCGTGACCTTGAGTCATTCTCTTGGCAGAATATTTACTCGATTGAAGATATTGATGAGAAAGTATCATTCCTGACAAACAATATTTTGCAACTCTTTGACTATCATGCTCCACTAAGAATGGTAAAAGGAAAAAATAAACCATATGCGCCATGGATCACGGATAATATCCGATTGATGCAAAAACTAAGAAATACGGCATTAAATCGTTTTCGTCGGACTAAACGTCCGGAACACCGGGAATACTACAAGCATTTACGAAATATGACAACTAATGCAATAAGAGCGGAAAAAAGGCATATTTAAATTTTAAATTCCGAAATATTGGCGTTCGTGAAAAATGGCGCGAACTCAAAAAACTAAACATTGTTAAAAACAAGCAAATTAGCTTACCGCCAATATTTAAAGACTGCAATGAAATGAATACTTGTTTATTAATTCAAGTATTAGTACCTTCCCGCCGGACACTGATTTGATAAATTTCTATAGATCTAATAGGATTGTTCCAAATATATTTTCATTTTGTCCCATTAGCGACAGTGAAGTTATAGACATTTTAACAAATTAATGTCAAGTCAAAGGCCTTCGGTCAGGATAAAATTAATATAACTTTAATTCTCATATGCTGTCCATTCATAATTCCATTTATTCGACATATTATAAACGTTTGCATAAAAAAATCATATTTTCCTATGGAGTGGAAGAAAGCTAAAGTCGTTCCATTACCAAAAGTGAAGAATCCTACCAACTTTGAACATTTGCGCTCAATCTCTATTTTGCCTGTCCTATCAAAAATTTTCGAAAAATGTTTGGAAAAACAGATCCAATATTTTTCGCTTCGGAATGATATCCTTCCTGAAAAACAATCCGGGTTTCGCACTGAATATATCAATTAACGGCAACGTAATTCCGTTCCAAAGCAGTGCACCAAATTTAGGTCTAATACTTGATAATAAACTGAGATTTAAAGAGCATATTACATCGAAATTGAAAGTGGCATATGCAACTTTAAAAGTGATTTTTACCCACAGACATTCTATAAATAAAGTCACTAAGATTATGCTCTATGATACTCTGATTCTTTCTTTATTAAACTTTTGTGATAATGTGTATGGTCCTTGCTTAGACAGTTTAGACATAAGAAGAATTCAAAAGTTGCAAAATTGTTGTATGCGTCTTATTTTTGGGATAAGGAGTCGACACAGAATTTCCTATAAACTTAAAGAACTGGGATGGATTAATATGCACGATCGTCGTATACTTCATTCTGCATGTTTCATTTACAAGATTATTAAATACAAATCTCCTCCATATTTATTTCGTAAATTATCTTTTCGAACGGATGTTCATAATTTAAATATTCGACGCAAAACTCTTCTTACCATTCCGACACATCGCAAAGAGATTTTCAAAAGATCGTTTTCATACCGCTCTGCTCTAATTGTAAATCAATACAAAATTGATGATTATTCCGGAAATATTTATGGTTTCAAACGAAAATTGAAAAATGTCTTGTTTTCGTAAGGTTGTCCAAATGAAATATTAGTTTTAAATAGCTGATTCTCCTTGAATTTGATTCTTACTCTATTTCTTCTTCCCTTATTCCTTCTTCTTCTCTGTTTTTACTACTTCATTCTTCTATATTCTTCTACGTGTTACGTCTATTATAGATTTAATCTGTTATTTCAATAGTTTTTAGTTTTAGTTTTGCTATTCGTTCTAGAATATATATATTAGTTAATAAGTTACAGGCCTCAACAGCTTCTAAACTTTCGTTTAGAAAGCTGATCCCAAGGCCTTTTAATATCAAACAAATGTTATAAATTGTTGATCCTATGAATGTATCAATTTTTGTTGTGATGATTTTAATAAACGTCTTATTATTATTATTATTACTATTATTATTATTATTATTATTATTATTATTATTATTATTATTATTATATCTTTGATTTAGATGCAGACTGAGGAACTGAGGAGTATTGCCAAAATACTTCAAGTGCTGTGATTGTGCGCGCCTGGCGGACGAAAATTGTATTTAATTTTAAATTTTTAAAACAATATTTCTGACATGAAGGTTCAATGGTTCTTTCTTCTAAACTAAAAAAATAATAATTTTGTTTTGGTATTGTGGATAAAACTCCGTTTTAGTGCATATTGCCGAAGGTTTCAAACCCCAACATAGTATGGTTCTTTCTTACTTTCACGCATCCCTCTGCACATCAGCATTAAATAATTTATATGTCACATCGAGAAAAGCTCATTCACACACCATGAATGGATGCTTCATAACCTCGATTAGCATTGCTTTTAATCGAGAGCCTGTTAGCTAGTGGATTCCACAACACGGGTTGGATTCATTTATTTTTGCATTACTTTTTCAAATTTAATACTTAATATATGGTATTTTGGTTGGTCCATAGATATGTTGAATTATCAATAACTTCAAACTCCTATCGATATAATAGATTAGAGCTTATTGTCAGATAAATTTTTATATGGCGACTCTTGTAATTTTAAAGGAATTTTCAACCATATCGGACGATTTTTCCTAAATGGAGAAAGTACAAGATCAGGTCTTGGCTTAAAATATATTGGCTTGCTTGGGTCTTTGCTGCATTCAACTGGACCAAAATGGTAACTCGTGCTTGGCTTGTCGTACTTGAACAAACTTAATGGAATAGCAGATTTTTTGCTCTATGCCGTGACCGCTCCAGAAGGCACTATGTAGAAAAGTAGCAAGTTCCTTATTTTGCCTTAAAAAATTCTGAACTATCTATTTTTAACTCAGTTAAAAAGAGCATGAAGTTTTAATAGTAATAACGTATTTTGGCACATCTTAATCCTTTATCGGGTACTATTTTTAAAAACAATTCTTTGTTTTTTCTTGGGCAACGTTACCATATGGTCACGTTGACTTTCAAACACTAATTATTCGTCTCCTCGGTATTTACATTAGGGCAATTCTATTCTATGGTTTTAGTCTAATTTGAGTGTGGGATGCAGGATACAGATGATTTTGCACGCGAACTTAATTAAGAATTTCATTTGCTTCGTATTTATACCTGTTATATAGTTTGTAAGGTTATGTGATTGTGTTCAAAAATCTTTCATATTTTGTGAAAAA
>MU186984.1:41184-81141 GCA_016904865.1 Pissodes strobi
AAAAAATAGCGTATGATATACGTGTATAAGAGGCCTTTAAAGCCCTTGCGACTTACAAAACACTCCGCTGCGCGTCGTGTTTTGAAATATGTCGCGCGTGCTTTAAAGGCCCTCTTATACACTTATATCATAATATACTAATATAGATATATACACACATATACATATTTATATAATCTAGCCGAACAAAATGTGTACCACGCTTGACACTATTACGAAAACTGTTTTTCCACCATTATGAGATATTACATTTTAACTCTCTTTAACACATTACGTCTTACGGCAAAATCTTCAAAAATATTTCTTGGACGATATTTGTCCAGATAAAGTGCCAAAAAAATAAAACAGGAATTTAAAATGTTCAATTTTGATAACAATCATTTATACTATTAAAAGCACATTTTTGTGCAGATTTTTATTACCTATAATGAATTTAAAAATATATATTTATTTTATCCATACTAATAAGCAAAAAAAATTAATATCACGTTTACTTAGAAAATTCGAACAAATAATAAATGATTCACAAAACAATTCCAATTTCAATCCAATTTCCCGATTATTAAGAAGTGAAATAAAAATATTCCCTCTCAGTGAGATAGTCAAATAGAGAAAACAACTAAACACTTTTCGACCTTGTCTAACCTGTCAAAATATTATACTTAATATATTTAATGTTTCAATATCGTTTGACTATTCTTCGATATTATATGTTGTACGGTTATAGACTAAACCCTCAATACAAATTTATATTGTGCCATTTTGTTAAAATGTTCTGTGATAAGAGGCTTATTTCGTCAGATAAATAAGTTGCGAGGTAGCCTAAAACGATTAGTAAATAAGTAAATTCATGCTTACCCCAACGTCTTCTTTACTAGTAAATTTTAATAGGTAATTCACTCACATCCTGAACTAGTCTAGGTACCTATAGTTCTGGAGCCCGTGCACAAGAATTGCAGCGCTTTCAGGTAGTACCCAAAACATAATTTTTCACATCCGATCCTAATGATTTCCCATCGATTTTATCTTCAGTCACAATATGCTTCGAATTTTAACAAATATACTTTTGATATAGTTGGGCACTAAAACTTAAAACCGTATCGTATAGACTTACCTTATATGAATTGTTTCATGTGTTGACGACTAATATAGTTCCATAGCCTCATCATGGAAAAATGAGTAACCAAAAGGTTAAAACAGCTTTTGAAGACATTGTTTGCTTGGTTTATAAGAGGCCGTACTTTGTAAATTTTGTTGGTGTTGTCTATGCTATCGTTGCCATTTAAATATAAGTAACAGTATATGTTTTCAATTCTATTTGTAGCCACGCTATTACCGTTGACTGATAATTTTCAGTCCACGCTATTACTCACGAGTGAATTGAAGTTGTCGGCCTTAGTTTACCATATCATGGAGCACTTACGCAACCCAATAATAACAAAATAGCAAAATTTATACATTTCCCCATTATGATTTCCTTTAGAGCCTGCATATTTTTGAGTTTCGTTGCAAACAAAAGAAATAAAGTTATCGTCGAAAAGCAGCTTGAGCATATTAACTGGCTGAAGGTTATCATCTCTTATCTTCTTTACAATTTCTGGTTCAGCTGTTTATTGGATTTTATTTCTTTCGTTTAGTTTGTCTAAATCTATATCTTGTCATATTTTTTTTCTTGGTGGGACGGATTCGGTCTCTTTAAAACGCGTATTAAAATTAGCCAATTAAATTTCACCTTCTAATGAAAAAGAATCGTTTCTAGATCGTAAACTAGACTTTTCCTTTTCGACTTTCCAGCTTTTGAGTAATTTTTTCTTTGTTTGACGTAACACAAGCGACATCTTTTCACACACCCTCCAACACCACCAGGTGCACCTTTTCCGTGCCCGCTTGCACTATAATTCCAATATATGGACATAACATTTAGCCTAGCTGC
Source organism: Pissodes strobi (assembly GCA_016904865.1). NCBI lineage: Eukaryota > Metazoa > Arthropoda > Insecta > Coleoptera > Curculionidae > Pissodes > Pissodes strobi. The sequence continues at coordinate 43,118 of MU186984.1, forward strand.
CAAATACCAAACTGCCAATCTGAACATGGTTTTGTTTTTGTATTGCGTTGAAGACCCATCACTTAGAAAGTAAACCGGTTCGAGATCGGGAACAATATCTTTCACATCATCTATAATCGGATCCAAGTGGCCACAAATGGATACAGGATCATGCTGAAAACTTTGCGCTAAGGTGCAGTAGCAAACATGACCACCGAGATAATACCTGACAACAGTATGCAACGTAATTTGGGGCTTGGATCCCCCAATATGTTCCGATTGCACTTCTTCAGCGTAGTTGCACTCATAATTTTCACTGAAGTCAAGGTGAATAAAAACTTCGTTATTTTTTACATTCTTGATATTTGTTACCTCTCTGTGTTGATGTTACAATGTCTCATGTATTCATTCATTGTTGATGTTAACTGATTTACTAGTTCTGCTCTGGAGCTCTCAAATTTTTCTTTTACAGTCTTGACGCGTTGTATTTCAATACCCTTTATTGTAATGTTAACCTTTTTGGATATCCATCTTTCATAAAACATCGTGTCTTCTGCATTAAAATTATCATATTTTATAGTTTTCGAAGAACACCTTTCACAAGTTCTTTCCCAACAGGCTTCATTGTCTTTTAGACAGCATATTGATTTCGCCAATTCCCAGGCTGAATATTAATTTATTCACGTTTCCACTTATACCGATTTTATCTAGCTACTCTTTTTCCCGAGGCTACCCGGCTTGTACCAACCGGAATAGAGTTTATGCTCGTAGAAGGGGTTGGATTCACATCTTCTAAAACAGAAGTGGGACTTTGCGGTGGTGAATTTTCTTCCAATCGTTTTTGTAGGTCAGCCTGCAATTTTCAAGATTGTCTTGATCGCGGTGATCTGGCTATCCTTTCCTTTCTTAACGCTTTTTGATCTCTCCTACTAAGGTCTTTAATGCTCTTTGTAAGTCCAGCTTCTTTTTTCTTTCGGTATCATTCTCGGTCCTGCTTTTTAATTAATTCATGCTGTTCCTTATTCTCTCTAAGCTTTAGTCTCGCTCTTCTCATACTTAACTTCTTTCGCTCACGTCTCTTCCTGAGTTTCGCCTCAGCGTCATTAGGCATAATGCTCTCCTAAGAATTTATAAAAACATATATTCTTACATAACTTTCCACTAATTCCGTAGACGTGTGTCACTTCCGTGGACAGTTGATGTCCATGGAAGTGAATATTAACCACGTGTTTTTTTTTCTATAATGTCAAGTTTAAAAAGCTATCGTAATAAGAACATGATGCTCTTTGCTGTACTACAAAGCAATAAAAATAAATATATTTATTGATCATTTTTACAAATTATTTACCTTTTAAAGGCAACCACGGATATGACCAGGTGATCTTGTCAAACACACGTACACGTGCCGCACTCAATGTTTATTTTTTTAAATTAGTTTTAATGCACCACCTCACAATCATCATCATCAACAACTGACGCCCGGCAGTGAAAACAAAATGACAGATGCCCGATTTTACAATATTGCCAGATTTACTCTTTTTGCCTTTCAGATTGTCCACGGAAAATAGGTGGTATGCTAGATACAAAGTTTAAACTATTTACAATTCACCCTCAAGTAACATTTCTTGTAACAATTGTGTTTATGATTCTTCTTGTTTTATGAACTTTATACTGTTCTTATATTATGGTGTAACAAAAATAGCGGGTTAAAGAAATTACACGGTATTTTACATCAGGAAACAGATTAGGTTACGTCCACGGAAGTGACTTTTCCGTCCACAGAAGTGACTTTTTGATAATAAATAATACCATAAAAATGTGAAAAACAGATATTTTAATTTAAAACAATATCCATTTGATTTAGTTACTAACTACTAACCTAATTACAACCAGAAACGCATTCTAAGTGCTTTTCAGAGTTTATGATTTGCCGATACTGCTGTTTGCACACTATTTTCGGAATGACCGATCTATTAAGATGGTTTTCTTCTTGATTATCACTCTCGGTCTGTATAAACTACGATAATAGTCTTCCTTGGGTTACATTTAGAAATTTCCAAGGCGGTGTTGCTTTGAAAATTGCAATATCTGCTCAAGATTTGGATCCTATCGAATTTGGAACCAAAAATCCACGTCAGATTTATCATCAGTTTGAATCATCTCCTGATGATACTAACATGATTAGCGAAACGAGCGCAGAGTGCAAATATTCTGTTTCGCTATTGCGGATAAAATTCTGTTTTAGTACATTTTGCCGAAGATTCAAAACCCCCAACTTAGTATAGAGCAACAAAAACCATTCCATTACGTGTTGGAAGGAATAAGGTATAAAACAACTTGTTGGTGTAAAGAAATGATCTTATGGCACAGCTTTTCATATATATTTTTTTGAATTAGTTTTGAAAATAGATGTATCGAACCTGGTAAATTCGGAATCGGTATCAAACGGACTATCCGATAGATGAATCGTGGTTATGAAAACCTAACTTTGATTAAGTTTTTTGGGGATACCCTGTAGGATAAAAATAATTTCAATTAAATCTCACAACCTTTAATAACAAAACTTTAAATTAAAAGATTATGGTGGTCCATTTATAGCGAAACATCCTCTATATTAAACGTCTTTATCTGTCTAAGGCTCGGTCTTAGATCATCGTAACGATAAACAAGTAAGGAATATGATCCAAATCATGACAAAGATACCCGAAGTCAATACGTTTTTTATTATTTTCACCTAGAACCCCACAAGTTTGATACTCAAAATATCATAAAATCGTCAGATGCATCTTCCAATTTCCAACTTATATGGAGGTTGTAGACGTCGAATACCTGGTCTTTTTGGTGGTAAATATTTGACTTTTGCGGTTTGCGCTACTTGAATATCTAATGAATAGGTTCATTTCGGTCCAAGTCTAAGGTATACATTTTCACCTATTTATTAACCCTAACAAAGCTAAATTACTTGCCTAAAAAAATTACGTTTCAAAAACCTACATTTTAAAAATTTAAAATCTAAAAATGCAAATTAGGTTAAGTATAGGAATAAAACGCCAAAAATTTCTAAAAATAAAAATTTTTGAACCGCCGATGCATGATGCACTTTATATTTACTGGCATTTTCACTTTAAAATAAAAATATTTATATGAATATAATAGTTTGGCCACGTTCATTTTATCATGAACTATGATGCTGGAAAAGATAGTTTTCTCAGATATTTTATAATTGGCACTGATTCAATTTTGATCGATTTAATTATATTTCACTATAATATATCATACCCGGTTAGCTTTATGTGCATATAAATAGTCAATTATTATTTTAATGCTTTGGTCGTTAACTTCATTGTTTACCTATAATTGCCAAAGTTGTTTTACACGAGTATTAACATATAAACATATGAAATATATAATACCAATAAATATTGTTCTATTTTGTTACAGGGGATTTGGAAAACAAGGCTACCAATGCCAGGGTAAGTAATAAAACTAATCTATGCCGTTGTGCTTTAGGAACAGATAATTTCTACTTAATAGGTTTCGTAAAATATCAGTACATTAAGACCATAAATCAAATTAGCGTTTTTTAGTTAGATATATACATGGTGATTCACAGTGGATCGTACATTAGACGTTTCCAGCGAACCAATCAATGGAGCGGTCTGAAAATGTAAACGACTATGACATACATAGATATAATCTAGTTTACTGAAATATTTTAAACAATGCAATACCGTATCTTAGAAAATAGTAGCAGAGTCTATATATATTCTAGTAGCAACTGTGGTATGTTAAATGGAACACTTAGCAAGTATATAATATTATTGAAAAAAACTTCGTTAGACCCGCTCTACCTAAAGGTGGGTACACACACAACTGCAAGCTTCACAAGCATACAATAATTTTGTACAAGCATGCATAATTTCCATTTGCCACCAGTCGGTACATGCGTGCTTAAACAAGCATCAGTTTGTGCCATGTCTGTTCGGACGATGATGCACTTGACTTTAAGAGAAACACGCTAAAGAAGGAACGTGATGTGTGGTGCAAAGAGTGGTTAATGAAAAGAAAAACGTACTCCCATATTAACTTACTCAGGGAATTAAAAATATATCCGCATGAGCGTTATAAGATCCTTTACACAAATAGTGCACTATATAAAAATCGGCCTTTCCCATTGGTCGATCCGCATGGCCCGCCGCTCGCTTCGCTCGCTACGGGGGCTCAAGAAAAGGAAACTAACCAGGTGCTAATGCAATCTAACCCAAGACATACCCAAAATCAAGAAAAAAAGCTGTTTAGAAACATAATCTTTAAAAAAAAAATGCAACGGGGTTCGAACCCGCGTTTTCCAGGTGAGACCCAACGACCTAAACCTCTACACCACAAGAGCTCTTAATAGGAATCGATTGCATCACGCAGACATATCGTAATACGAGATGGATCGACCAATAGGAGAGGTCGATTTTTACATAGTGCACTATTTGTGTAAAGGATCTTTAAATGCTCCGCATGATGGGCATAATTATCTCACAATTATCATGAATCAGAAACTTATCTGAAACTTTTGTCACTTGTAACAGCCTAAATTAAAAAAAAAGATACGGCTTCTTCACTCTATCATGACATTCTGATGGTTTAATTCGCCAAAGACACGGCTGACTTTGGTATGGACGAATAAAGTTTTCCAGTAATTCTCGGTCCACCTTCTTCACATCGCTAGAAGTGATGAGTGGAAAGAGCTCATTCACGACTGTCGCTTGAGTGTACAAGTCCACACGTATGTACACACGCTCCGTGTTCAGGCCTGCATGATTCAAACAAAATCAATTATCAAGCGGCTTTTAAAGTCTATACGAAGTCAGTGTGAACAGCAATAAATCAAAACTCGATTGACAGCCGGCATTTCCTTTGAATAATTCGGCATAGGCGTGCGACACGACGGTAGAAATGGAAAAATATTGAATTAATTATATTTTTCGTAATTATACACAGGTATAATACATAACATTTTAAACAACGTTGGCTTGATTGCTAGCATAATTATTGGGTTTTAGACGTACCTTTTTTATGCCAGCATTACATAAAAAGTTACAAAGAAAAAGTAGGATTATATGATTTTGTCTCACTCACCTGAGAAACTGTTGAAAAGTCACTATCTGAATTCGCAGAGCTGGAATCTGAATTTGGCGTTATTATTATGGGGTCAATGGCCGGTAAAATACAATATTCGCCCTCCTTTTCTATAACATGACGGACACAGTTCATCCAAATGCCACTTGCGTTTACTACATCAATTATTTCTAGTACGAAATCACTGTTAGTTGGCGATTGATTACATTTTCTAAGTGTTTCTTGATGACAGCCCACATCATCTCAATTATATTAAAATTAATAGCTTCCAATAACACTTTTTGCCGCTTTTTGGGGAATTTCCATATTTTTGCACTCCATGAATTTGAGAATATCGTCCTTTTTATTACTACTATTGGGAACTTTGCTATGAAGACGGAAATTATACGATGCATTTTCCATTACAATAACGGAACTTGGGGGAATATTCGGCAGCAATTGTTCAGTAAACCACGTTTCAAATAGACTAGCGGTCACGTCTTCATGATAATCAGCCGAAAAGTGCGGTATATTTTTGGCAGACAATAATAAAGCATTGGGTACAAAGCCCTTATCGCTTCCTGCATGTAGTATAATCACTCGTTTACCGTGAGAACAAGGCCCGTTTAATTTGCAATTACTGCTATCATCTACCCAACCATACTCAACTACGTCATGTGTATCAAACCATGTTTCATCTAAATACACTATTTCCCTTTTTGCTTGGCGATATTCCTGAATTTTGCGTAAGTATTCTTGGCGGTGAGCAACTATGCGATGCGATTCCATGATAACCATTCTTTTATCCAATTTTTTGTATTTAAAACCGCAATTGAGTAAGATATTATGCAAAGTGTCGAGAGATTTGTATTCATAATTCTGGTAATCCGATAATTTATCTCTAATCATTTCCAATGTCGGGACTTTGCTGTATTTGTAAAATTGAAATACTACTCGGCGTATAACTTATTTGGAAGCATTATCGGATCTTTTTCGCTTTGAAGAATGGTCAATGATATCTCCTACCTTAATCACTTTATAAACTGTAGAGCGTGGAAGTTTAGTAAGCTCACAAATTCTTTTTACTATTTCATTTTCTGAGGCCTTATGATTTTCACTTTTCAAACATGTATACAAATTTAAAATAATTCTTTGTGTTTGGATATGTAAGTATTTATTACGAAACTCTAAGAGCTCTGCAACGCCATTGGTTTTAGGATTTTCAGATTCTGATTCACCATCAGAAATATCGATAGGTCTCCAGAACGCCATTTTGATTAGCTAAACATTGATTTCCAAGAACAAAGTTATGTAATGAAAACAGAGGTAAAATACACACACCAACAACAACCACAAAAAAAAAACAACAAAGTACAGAGCAAATACTGACAAAACTAACAAAACAAACTTGTCAAAACACGTAAGCTGAAACCACGTGGTACAACACTGACTGTCGTTAAAATCATGCGATTTGAATGCTGTAACTCTAAAAACAATTAAGGAATTTCGCAGGGACCAATCAAATGCGCTAGTTTTCTAATACCACCCATATTTTGTGCGGAAAGACTTCTCAAGTCAACGTACACTATCTACGAGGAGCCGTCAATAAAGATTTTGATTTTTATTTCATGCATTTCAATTCAAATCTATAAGAAATTGATCGTACCCCAACTTCCTAGCAGTTTACACTGACTTCGTATAGACTTTACATTTTAAATGCTTGCGCGAAATTTTCCTATACAGACGCTCCAGCATACTTGTACAAAAAGATTGATCATGCATGCTGGTCAAGCCTGCAGTTGTGTATGTAGCCGCCTTAGCTGATCAACGTGTTACACGAACGCAAAGCCTACAAATTTTGTGATACGGCGAGGCCAACATGACAAATTGTGTAATATGGAGAGACGATTGAAAGTAGATAGACAGATACACCGCAACCCATGATTTTGTTCTTCTCTTGATTTACTGGTGATATGCAAACTTTTCTTTAAACATCTTCCACAGGCAGAAAACCTAATGAATTAAAACCGGTTGATTTCGGATGTCAATTCGACAGTTCCAAGCGCATAATACAACAGCAATCGTCAAAAATCAGATAAATTTTACGGTAACTTCTTCTGTACAATATGTAGGAAGGAGCCCCGTTGAGCTGATACCAAGAACTTTGATATTCTTCAAGTGGAAGATCATCTACGAAATTTTCGACAACTTAGCAAAATGATGAAAGTTTCTTGTTGCTCATGATTTCTCGTGAATTACGTCAACTGGTTGCCCATTATCATGTAGAACACTTTTAAAATAATTTTTTCTTGAAATCCAGCTTCCCTCGTAACGTGAAGATTTTCACTGAACCATTATTGAAAATTATTTCTCTGGAAAATGTATTATTATTATCTACATATTCTGTTATTTAGTTTTGAGTGTATAGACCTTTTTATGTGCTTGAGAGACATATAAATGCCCTCAAATATCATAAAAACTGGTCTAAATCGCCTATTACCTCTAATAACACCAACAAAATCAAAAAAGGTTTTTATATAATGAAAAATATTACCAAAAGTGCGTTAAACCGCCTTTCAAATTTATTGAGGCGTTTGGTATCTCGCAAATCTGCTAAAGCATTTTGAAAATGATTCTGCCCTATCTTTTACCACCAAACAATTTAAATCATATATATATTACAAAGAAAATCACATAGAAAAATACTAAGAAAGAGCGCCTAAAGCCACAAACTAAAAATATCCTTGTTTGAAAACTAGTACTTTTAACACTCGTTATGTAATTTATTATTATCGATTGCTAAAAATATTTGGCGAGCGTTACCATGGCAAAAAATTGGAGAAAAAGTATTTTTGTACCAAGTTAAGAAGGCAAAATATGTACCTGTCATCATTATATAAAAATATTTTTACTTGTGTGGTTTATTATTTAATGAAAATTAAAATAAATGTGGTGTGTATTATGAGCGTAAAGTCTTACTGTCAATATCAATAGATTGCCGCTCTGCTCTTAGTACACAAATAACTATTTCCTTTGCTCACTGATCCAAGATTTAAGGACAAAAATATGTCTCTTACCTATAATTACACATTTATCAAAAGTTTAAGCCAAGGAAAATTGCTTTGTCTCCAAGATTTTATCATGCAGATATAGGTTTGTATGCATTTTATGCTAAATTTAACAAGCTTCTTTTAGAATTTAATATTTGTTATTTATAAGAAGCGTGGGTTTTAAACTCATGACGTTTTTAAATTCATATCAGAAAGCGAACATTTGCATCATGATAATGAATTAAAAAAAAATCACTTGCACACGTTATGTTGTGAACTCATGCGTGGACATATTAATCGTCTTGGTAAATAAGTAGGGTACCAATAATTTATTCTGCCCTATAGACGAAAAGGTGTATGCTTATTTTCGTTAACTAAAATATCTCTTTAATTTTAAAAAATTCTTACAAATCCAATTTACCTGAGCTTTTATTGTTTTATTGAAATCATAATTGTTAATTTAAGCTGCGTCAAGAATAGTTATTTATTAGACCAGTGAATTATTTTAGCCCGAGAGGACAGTAATCTAATTTTCCTAAGTGACTTATACGTCATAACTTTGGTATCCAATACAAAATCTTAAATAATTAAACATTTCTCAAAAACAAAAACAATTGATTTTTATGCAAAACCTCGTATGCGCCAAGCATTCAGTACTGATTTTAGGAGTGAGTGCTGATTTTGCGAATGAGTGAGTAATGCTTAATGCTATAGAACTCAGATTTCAGTTACGTAAATTGTTTAAATAAACACGGTTAAAAGAAGGTGGCAGAACTCGAAATGCAGGAAGTTTTGGCTCAATCCCCAAAGTAGAGGAAAAAAGGCATATGAAAAACCTAAAACAGAGTTTTATCCGCAATACCGAAACAGAATTTTTGCAATCGACGCGCGTTTCGCTAACCATGTTAGCATCATCAGGAGATAATTAAAACTTAAAATCTACCTAACTGTCTTTATACCACTGTTTGATTAATCAAGCGGAATCAAAAGAAACCAATCCTGGAATCCCACTAGTCACGCTCGATTAACCAATACAATGGACTATACGGAATAGGCCCTCTATCTCTATTTAAACTATTTTTACATTTAATAATTTCCATACTTTCATATGCGTCTAATAATCTCCTATCAGTTATATTATGAATTAATTTTAAATTTTCAATTGTTATTCTATGAATATTATGAAAAGCATGCTCGGAAACACTTCATTTTTCTGGCCTGACATACTTTAACCTTCATAAACCCGTGGTCAAAAAAATCCAATAAATACCAAGTGGGGTGCATATGCACCCCAACATGTTTCTGTTAAAATTAATTTTTTAAGTGATTTTTTATGAAAGTATATCATTAAATAAATACATCTTTATTTTAAGAAATAATATATTTTGTTTTTACATAAGTAGGCAGTGAACATAAATATAGATAAACGAACAAACAATAATATACAATATTGATTTTATTTATAACTGAGAGAAGTAATTAAAAGAAAAAAATGTGGCATCGAATATAAAATTTTGTAGATTCCCTGTCTTTATTTCAGGGGCATACAAAACATCGCTGTTGTCTTGGTGTTACTGGAGGAGGTTGTTCGTTCCTTACGTTTAATTCTGGTAATGTGATTAACATGGATTGTTTTATGTTGGAATGTAATGACTTGCCATTATTGTACCCACGAATTATATTTTTCCTTATTAATTTTTGTCCTAACTCCAACAAAAATATTCTTCTCCTATCCAAACGATTTTTTTTCCAATCTGGATTTTTTAACATCCAAAGTTTATAGGCATTGATGCAACCAATGTCCAGAAGATGAAAAAATATTGCCTTCGGCCACCGATTACTTTTTCTTTGTGTCGTGTATTCTTTTGCCAGTTTGTCTGTTGTATCAACTGCACCATTTGTTTTATTGTAGTGTAAGATGATATCCGGTTTGTAATCAGTTTCCTCTCCACTAACTTTGTCATCGTTATATTCTGTCGATAAAAGAATTACTGATGCATTTTTTTTTGGTACGTAAGAAACTAAGGTTTTGTTTTCCATAAAAGCAAACATGATTGAAAACTCCTTCTTATATCTTGCAGGAAGCAGCTCTTTTGGAATATAAGCCTTATTTTTACGCAGAGTACCACACAAGGTCATGTGTTTATCTAAAATTTATCGGCTAACTCAATACTGGTAAAAAAGTTATCAGTGGTTATTCCATATTCTGTAGATAAATGTGTAAACCAGGTCTATTACTACCCTTTGTCCTTGACCTTTTTCGTTTTTTTTTTTACCTTCCTTCCCTAATTAAATTTGCATATTCGCTGTTTATGCGGAACTACACTCAGCCAAGGCCCAAATTTTGAGGCCATACTTGTCTGGTTTACCCTTCATATAAACTCGAAAAGGTGCCTTTCCTCGGAACGGTACTAATTGCTCATCAACGCATAAGTGTTCAGATGGATTTAAAGATTTTTTGCAATTTGATACAAAAATATCTCTGATTGGGGTGAACTTATCAGTACGTTTTCTCTCTTCTCTTCACTGAAAAAAAATTTTATTTGATCCAAATAAAAATGGAGTTTATTCAAGCAAATATTTGTTTGCTAATGGCCAAACAAATATTTGTTTGAATAAAAAATAATATTTCTTTGATTTATTTTTCAGATTTTCTTTGTTCGAAATAAATATTTATTGCGAGCAAACAATATGATTTTATAATCGTTGTTCACATCAAACAAAAATAACTTTAAAACAAATAAAATTATTTTGATTCAAATACGAGAAATTATTTCGTACAAATACCCAAAACATTGGTTTAAATAACCGGCGTAATTAAATTAAAACACAAAGTTTTGGAACAAATATATCATATATATGTTCTAAAACCTTTGTGCTTTGAATGAAATCTGAGGTATATTTGTTCCAAAAACTTTGTGTTTTAATTTAAATAGGTCAGTTATTTAAAGCAAAGTTTTGGGCATTTGTACGAAATAATTTCTCTTATTTGAATCAAATCATTTTTGTTTGCTCAAGCCTGTTCAATGTTTACTGTTTGTGTTGGTGATGACTTAAATAAAAAAATAAATTTTGGCTGTTGCAAATATGTGTTCATCTTTCTAAAAGGACTAATTATTTATATTTAGTTAGGTGAGTGATTAGAAGTCGGTTTCATTAGCAAATAAAAAAGCTATAACAACTATGTAGCTTAAAAAAAATTAAAAACACTGTTATTATTCTCAAGACGTATTTAGGTTTCACGTTTTAGCTGAAATAAGTTATATGTCTTAGTTTTCTTTTAATTGCTAAAGAATCCAAAATCCGAACCCGATTTGTAAATGGTATGTCAGAACACTTAACTTTTAATTACCAAGTTCATGACAGGAACAGTTGTCCACAGTAAATAAAATAAAAGTTTAAAAGGGGTATCCAAGAAACATTTTTATTCAAAGGTATTAAAAGCAAAGAACAAATCGAGTATTCCCAAAATATAAATAAAAAATATTATCAGATTATTTTGCCTCTGCTTATCACTGGTTTTGAAAGTTAAATAATTTTTATAATAAAAAAACTATTATTATAAGCTAAAAACATTTTTTTTCTAAATACTAGATAGGAACATAAACATATTACGAGATAAGGTGTACTACTTATTAATTTTAACGGTAACTCACTAGTTTTTATAAAAAAAATAGTAAAATTCTAGAGTCCATAAAAATTTTATCATATAAAAATAGTGAAAGGCAGTAATATTTTACTTAATTAAACTAATAGGACATACAACTACCTCTCCAGATCCAGTATAATGAGCATTGAACGGAAATGGCACAAGATTTTCACCGATTCTATTGTTAGTAACGACATTAAATCGATTTCCATCAGGCTACGTAAAACTTCGATGTCATCAATAGTTTGATCTAAAAATAAAACAACAATAACTAAAACAAAAAATAATAGAAACAAAACAATTGTGACTGTTGTTCATGATGCTATTTGAATAGACTGCTACATTGTTTAAAAGTATATCTTATCCATTTAACTAAAATAATTATTTTTTTTAAATACTATTAGATTTAATCGAAATAAAAAACAATTTGCTTCAAAACTGTATTTCCATGGATCAACCATTTATTTATTCAGATTGAATAAATAGGGCTTTGAAATACCTATCAATTCATATTATATTATGTAGGTACAAGAACGAAAAGGACGCCATTGAACTTGTACAACGTAAAAAGCAAAAATCCTACTCAATCAGGATCGTATGCCAAACTGCCTAAGCGTTCTGTTATACACTATTGTAGGCGTATATCGCGTGAATTCATCTGCATTTCTAGGTAGTAACAGCAGAAAACAATTTTTAATTACCAGTGAAACTCACGCCATTTTGATTATGAGAGAACGCTTCTTATTTACAAACGATTAATTATGTACCTAGCTAAGTAATATAATAAAAACGTAACTTACCTTGAAATGAGGGCACAAATGACCTAAGTTCCACTAAATTAATGTATTTTCCATCACAAATACTAAAAAAAATAGCTACCTTGGGCGGATACACTCTATAAAATCTCCCTATAGGACGGCAGCAGAAATGAAACTGAACTGAGGGCACGAGGAGCGCAAAGCGTCGACGCGGCCAGCGCGAGTTGAACGAGACTCGGATGAAGTAATAATATTTGGTCCAATATTCACAATCTTTAATTTAAAGCAACCCTTATTTGTTTTAAATACCGGAGAGGTTTCGTATCTGTAAAGCTTTAAAGCGAATAAATATGTGTTTAATATGGAAAAAAGTCTTGCTATCACAAGGCAAAGAAATAACCAAGAAAAATCAAACACGCCCAATTATTTGAACTGAAGAAATTTTGTTTAATCTAAGGAATTTTTATTTAAAGCAAATTAATAAAAAGCAAAGAAATATTTATTAAGGTTTTTTTTCCACATTTTTATCAGTGTTGTTTCAAAATTATCAAATTTTAGAAAGCACGTTAACTGTTGGAATCTGTTGCGCAACATAGTACAAAAGTAGAAAAGGCCTTCTTATTTCTTGCATAATATAATGCAGCTTTTCTATTCGTCTCCGATAAAATCACACGCATAATATCTTGTGAAAAAAACACTCAAAAGCTTCTTTTATGGTCGAAAAGTGGGAACTATATCTAGTCAAACCTGTTGGAACTTTGTGTTTATTACATTTTCTTCTTTTTATCCTTGTAGTAACTGGATTTTTTGCCCACACACACATACACACACACACTGCCATCTTTAGGAATATAAGTTGGATCATCACTATGGATTTCCACTGTTTGGCTTACGACAACAACGCGGAATCTGCCGGCTCATTTTCACTGACAGTATCATTAACTTGTAAAATGTCATCTTCTACATCAGTTTTAGTCACTATATCGGTTTCTTCGATATCACTTGAATATTTCACTAATGCCAAATCGTCAAAATAACTATCGTAATCGTTTGTCTCATATCGCCAATAGTTCTTCGTCCGTTATCTTATTTTTATTTTTGAACTATAGACTAGCCAGAGGAGCGTTACTATGCAGTTTTTTTTATTTTAATAGGTTTTTTAGTTTATTTTTTCTTATAGGAAAAGTAGTTTACTTAGGTAGGTATGTTAAAAGTAAACTTAATCCTTTCAAACTGAATCCTTCACTTGCAGCCAATAGCCAATAATCTTTCTGCTCTCTGCCAGGTTTATTTACAATCATTTAATTTTTTGCTCAGGAATGCGCCTCATGAAAGGGTTCCTAGGTTTACTTTCGAAAATATAAAATATTGTGTAGAGTAGACTATTCTGGCTACAGTGACTACTCTACTCTCTGATATCTTTTTTACCTGCCAACCTCCCTACCAATTTTGTTACTTCTATAGAGATTTTTTTGTGAGTTTGTTGTTTAAATTGATTTTGCTTAAAAAAATCGACAATTTGTGAGGTTATTAAAATTATTTATCTGAAAAAACCCAAAAAAACTAATTATTATTCATTAACGTGGAAATATCCCAAAATAGGTCGAATTTATAATTCCGATTCTTGGGAAGGTTTTCAAAAAAAAGAAATGTTTTTTTGAAGTGCACGAGACTCTCGGCGAGACCGAGACCAAGACCACAAAATGTCTAGTCTCGGCGAGACCGACACGAGACTCGAAGAGTTGAGACGTTGCAAGACCGAGACTGAGACCTAAATAGTCTCGTCTCGTCTCGGCGAGACCGAAGCACTAGTCTGGGGTGCAATTGCACCCCCGCTCGTATTCCACTTATTTCTAATATTCTAATTTGGTCCTTTGGACCACCTAATAATTTCTTAATGTTAACCTGAGTTTGGTATACTAATTTTAAACCTACTTCCCTTAAAACTTTTTGGAGTCCTCTAGTATACCGAGGATTATATGGTATCGAGATATATTTTGCATTTCCATCCTGATTAACGAAATATGTGGAATCGCGAATGGCCTTTCTAAACAATTGCCTAATAATTAGTCTATTTATTAAGTTAGTATTTAAACCATTACCTTTCGCTATATTCTTAATTATCTCATTTTCATTATTAAATCTTTCTCTGCAAAGAGGAAAGTTATTCATACGGTGTACTAAAAAATGAAAGCTGGCCATTTTATGTTGGTCGCAGTAGAAGGAGTCGTTTGGAATATATCGGTTTGTGGCAGTACTTTTTCTATAAAGATCAAATTCTAGTGTGTTATTATCGTTCCTAACCACTAAAGTATCCAAAAATGGTAGTTGGCAAAAATTTTGTTCCGGTATTGTCGATACAGCTCTGTTTTAGCGCATTTTGCCGAGGGTTCCAAAACCCCATCATAATTTATGAAAAAACATTTAACATATTTAAAGAATTGAAAACTGTTATAAGGTATGAACGAAAATCTTCTGCTTGCGTTTTTCATATCTTTTTCGTTGATTGAAACGTATATAAGAAGGTAGGTATCCCAAAATATGGAGAGCTTATCGCATTTCCGAAAAGCAAGTCGATAGATTATATACTTGAAAGCTCATGTGCTCAAAAACACATGAAATTAGATTCAAATCTGCCAATGCTTTTCGATTTTGAAGAGATCACATAATAGTATTCTACTAAAAATTACAAACTTCCTAAATGCTGTATGGTAGTATGAATTTCAATAAAGTAGTAAAAAATTTACAAAAATGTGTAATTTGATGAATCGCAAGGCTTATTAAGCAAATATGATAGAAAATTTAAAATTTTCATTCAACACATGGATCCAAGTAATTTATGTCGCGATCAAGCTAAATGTATTCTAGTCTACATCATAGTTTTTATCTTAAAAAAAAAATCAGCCGCCTCGCTAATGTCCCCAGGCCCGGCTTATAGGGCAAATTTGATAGAAAATTCACATATTCATCAAATACATGCATCTAAATAATTTCTGCAGCGACCAAATTAAGTGTATTCTATTACCCTACTTTAAGCAAAAGCTACCCGGCTTTGCATGAACTTGGCTCAAAAAGGTACGTAAACCGGTTTATATGGCAAATTTGTCAGAAAACCCATATTTTTCATATAGGTACACGCGTGTTTCAGATTCGATCTTGGTCGATTTTCTAAACAAACAGAGATGTGCTCGTAGGCACTATAATTTACCATAGAGGCTAGTTCTAAAGTGACCTTGTAAATAAGACCTTTAGCATTATATGAATATTTTAATAAGTTATTTTGCCTGAAAATAACTGGGAGCTCATAAATAAACAGAATATAAACTTTAAATGATTGTATGTAGTCAGTGCTACGATATGGATAATATATGTCGATGCTAGATATCGACCTTGAAGAATATCACAAGAATAATACTCTTAAGAACTAAAGCATGGCATAAACAGTTGTAATTCTAAACTAGTATATGATTATAATCATAACCTTGAAGCTAGTCAAATGCTCCTTAGAGTCCCTGCGGAACTGTTACGTATGAGCTCAGTTAGGTCAGCTAACTTTGATATGAAATACAGTAATATACAAGTAATAATAACAGGATACTATCTTGGGGTTTAGAACATGCACTAAAACTGAGCTTTATCCACAATACCGAAACAGAATTTTTGCACTCATCAGGATATGATTAAAACTCAGTTTAATCATCTCCTGATGATGCTAACATGGTTAGCGAAACGCGCGTCGAGTGCAAAAATTCTGTTTCGGTATTGTGGATAAAGCTCAGTTTTCGAGAATAACAGAATAAATAATACCTTAATGTCCACCTATAAGCTACTATGTACACAATGGGAACGCTAGTACCGCGACGGTGTACAGCGTTAGAGAATGTTGAGAGTTTGTGAATGTAAGCATGTGAGTTTACTTACTTGGGGCTCGAGACAAGAATCGAATGTGATAAACTCCCATGGACAAGACCAATGGGGGCCCTAGTACAGCGCTGGTACCGCGTCATACTGATTTGAGAATAATGGCAGACAGGGTGCCGATAAACACCTTTTCTTGTAGGCTTGAGATGACGATGAATATGGCTGGATACCACAATGTCACTCTAGAGAGATTAGGAGGTCTCAAAACGTGAAAACTTGCCTATGGCGCCATGCCGCCGGCGAATTAGGCTGGACTGGGCTGGGGGCCGTGCTATTAGGCTGGGATTCTAGATGCTACTTAATACTAGAATGTGTTAACTAGATCAACTCGAAGGAGTTGTCAACGCCCCTTGTCACCGCCCTTTCTGGCGGAATAATCTACATCCTCCGGAAATAGAAAGGGCAATAATGTAAATATAGAGATTTGTGTCAAAACTTAGGCTGTCTAAATTAATATTATGAATTTTAACACAAATCCGGTTGAGATCTGCTGACTAGTTTTCATGAAATTCGATTATTAAAGATCGGAATTTTAGGGACCCCTAGAATTATAGCTAGGAATTTTAGATTCGGTGAAGTGGCTATCCTGTAGGCTAGCGCTGTGATTGGTTAGGTCGGCGTAGGTTGAGCGCCGAGTTCAGATGAGTCAACGTTATTACAAGAGATGGCGTTAGTAGTATCTCCATGGATTTAAAGATTTATTTGGAATACGAGCACAGTGGCGTGGAATGTAAAAATTGTACAAAATTAAATCATTAGATTTGAGAGTGTTCAAATGGTTTTTGAACAACGCGTAACCGAATTTTTTCTGTTCCATTGAGACTTAGTGTATTCATTCTATTCTACATAATACGGTTTATCTAAAAAATATCCGGTTTTATGTGAAAATAAAATTCAAATGAAATTCGAAGGAAAAAGTTAACCATACCAGACGGCCCTGCGTACCTTTACAAAGCAAATTCATGCCAATTCGGGTGATATTAATACTTAAAGAATATTATGAAGAATATAGAATACAATTAGTTTCATGAATTATTTGGATATATGTTTTTTTATGAAAAATGTTAATTTTGTATTAAAATTAAATTTTTTTTAAAGATTAATCATTTCTCACGTTTATGTTTTAACAGATATTTCACTTAAAAATGTATAAAATCATTATATAAATCAAAATAGAAAAATTAAAAATACGTCAAAATTCCAAAAAAAGTATGATAAAATACATGAGAACAAAAACATTATCAATCGTTATGTTCCGTTGTTGACCTTTGAAATGAACCAATATACAAACTATGAGCTAGAAGAAGATAGACGTCGGACGTCGCATACCCTTTCGCAGTCTAGTTGAATCCGAGAACGGAAATTTCTTGGCTTCCGTTTTAACCCATTAGTGCATAAGATCCGATAAATCGGATGTCGTATTTATGCAACCCTACTTTTGTATAAGCCTAAACTGGCTTTTGTAACAGGCGTTAGTGACATGTTTCAGGTCTAAACTTCTTATTTATTTAATCTTTACGGGGCGATAAATGCCTAAAAGAAGTTAAAACAGCACTAAAAGCAACATGGATCCATGTCTCTATTCAACCAGACGACAAGGGCAAGTATTTTCCATTTTATTTTAATTTTTTGTTAGCGTCGACCTCAAAATTTGTGAAATTTGTATGTGCAGTAAACCACCTGACATGATCGAGTAGTAATCTGCTCATAAATTTACAATATTATGTAAATATGTGAGCCTAAAATTGAAATCCGATATATCGGATCGTATGCTTTATTGCCAACTTTTTCCGTATGCGAGCTATCAAAGATAAATTGACACTTTTTAATTATGTGTCATAGTCTCATAGTGAAATACGTCACACTTCTTAAAAAACTTAGTTATTTCATGAAAAGCCGTCCAGGCTTTTCATGAAATTCCCCAAATTAACTCGACTTTTCCGGAAGTGACGTATTTGACTATTTCATCACGATATAACAATTATATACTTATATGAAGCGACAAGGAAAATGTTTTATGGGTTAGGAGGTGATACTGTATTATCTCTGATAACGACTTCCAGAATACCTCCTACTAAAGGATTTAAATTATTTTTCGACAAACAACTACTTTTCGTACGTTAGCCTATTCCGGCATGGCATTTGACACAAGTTGGTTACTGCGCGACTGGCACTATTCACAACAATATAGTTGAAAAACGTCCATTGACGGAAAAATCAAAGATGGAGAAGTTAGGTAGAGGTTCGTATGACTAGGTCGGGAAGTGAAAACGAGGTATGTTTAGTGAGATGAAAAATAATAAAGTTGTGACTTGTGCAACAAATTTTGATTCCATTGCCAAAGGAAAATGTTACAGATGGTCTAAAGGTTCAAAAGGAAAAATTGCTGTAGTTCAACCTTTACTATTCCAAAAATACAATAGTGGCATGGGCGACGTTGACAAAATGGACCAGTTGGTAGCCAAATATAGAACCAGAATATGGTAGTCCACATTTTGTTGCTTGCTGGATGTTTCAGTAACCAATGCATGGCTGTTGGTGAAAAGGATATGTCCTATAGAAAAAGATTGTTATTCTTTGATATATTTTCGACGAAACCTAGCAAACTGTCTCATCAAAACACACGGCACTCAGCCGATAAAAGGAAAAATACTACAGAATTCAGTGAACGACGTTCGTTACGATAGTCACGATCACTGGCCGGACTATGTAAATACTGAAAGATTGTGTAGAAATTGCGGGAATAAGAACAAATTTATTTGCTCCAAATGCCAAGTTGAACTGCATCCAAAACATGTTTCAAAAATTATCATACATATTAATTTCTTTATCTCCTCAGTTTGCATACAATTCGATATATCGGATGACCTGTATTTTTTGTTTTTTGTAAGAAAAAATAAATTTTTGATACATTTCCTTTCTATTGTAATAAAATATGTCAGAATTTACAAAAATAACATTATTTTTAATCTTGCTAAACTTTATGCACTGATGGGTTAAGAGATTAAAGATTGAATTTTAGCCAAATAGGCTTAGAAAAGCATAATTAAATTATTTAAAATAGCAGGAAATTTGCTGCGCTACACCACGCTTTCCATTATTATGCTAACTGTTCATCATGCTTCGAGTTCCTGATTGAATCAACTATTTGCAGATAAATTTTGAGTTTAAAAAAAAGCAGTTTAGGGACATAAATTCATTTAACATGTTTACTAGCGCATCAGCGCCAGGTGTCCAACTACCTGACTGACTGACTTTATAGTAACCTACGGCCAAAGAATAATCCAGACTAAAACTATTAGTCTTCGTGAAACACTCGCACTTTTTGGGCACGAATTCTCTGACCAGCAAGAATATCATAGAATGGTTGGCCCAGAACACGAGATTGAAACTTCTGTGGTTTTCGGGACACGATGTGCGGAATACCTTACCAGGCAGGAGTCAGGCACCCCTTGCACGAGTCTGCAGCACTTTTTAGTTCTTATTATGAGTAGAATTCAGGTAATAGTGGCGAGAATCACAAGTCGAATGAGCATGAAAATATGTGTTTTCTATTTTGCGTTCAAAACGATTCCATTTCGAATTTCGACACGTAAAGGAGTAGATATGTTCTATATTGTTGTGGAGGATTCATGTTTTACCTTACAAATGTTTGGGTTTTCTCTCCACTTAAAAGCGCTTGCTTTGACTCCAGGGTGTAAACAGCACAAGTGCTAGTTTAGTGACCCTAACGAAGCTGAAAAACTTAAAGAAAACCAGAAGACGGTCGACGTTTCGAGGATCAAATCTGTCCCCGCCGTAAAGAACGAACAAATCTAAAAATGAAAACGGCTAGTAAGCTAAACCGAACTAGTAAAGCTATCCAAAAATATTTTGTATCAATCTAACCGAAATCAACCAAATCTAACCTCAACTAATAAACTAATAAACGGTAATAATATAATCGCGCGCTAGGGTCGGTTTTCTTTAAGCAGATGTTAGATTTTTGCCATAGGTCGACTGTAATATAAATGTATGGTCACAGCACGGGTAATAAGTTTTGAAAATAATGCGATAAAAAAATTTGCTTTCACTCAGCCCCTAGCAAAACAGTTAAAAACAAAACTACTGCTACTGACGGCCTTCGCAGCCATCTGTTTTTGTAGAGTTTTTCTCCTCTGCCCCTCAGCCATCGAACTGCATGAGCGGCAAGTCCGGCTTTACATTAATTGTAACTGCCTTTCATGTGTTGGGTTAGTTTAGGTTAGTTTTTGTTGGTTGCGCCCCAGGAGTGAGGGAAGTGAGGGGACAGCCAACAAAAGCTAACCAAAACTAACTCAACACATGAAAGGCAATTTTATATAATGTACATTTATGATACAGTCGCCTTACTGTAAGAAGCTAGTACGGGTGCTGTTACTGTATATGCGGCCCGGTCGTCTCGATGGTAATGGTTTTAGGTCAGCATTATTTTATGTTTAAAATTTTATAAAATTTTTAAAAATTATTTAAAAAAGTTTGCGTACATTTTGCGTAATTTAACTGGTTTGCGCCTGTATATAGGTTCATTGAGTGGATAATATGGCCCTGTTAGAGTTAATATAAGAGAAGTTTTATTACAACATGGGGCACTGGTAATTAATTGAATGACGACATTAATGACATTGAATTAAATATTCATCTTAATTTATGCTCGTGAAATTATAAAAATAAATTCAGAATTAGAAAATATTACAGAAATTTTGTTCAGAATATCAGGGAGCATGGAAAATTAGGTTTACGAAAATTAATGAAAAGTTGACTACATTTTCTGAGAGACTCAGTAGGTGCATTCAATATTTAGTGCAGCCTATAAATAAACTTTATGCTTTAAAATAAGTCCGTTAGCTAATTCTATTAGTATACAATAATAATTGAGGTTATATATTTAAATATATTCATTTATACAAGCGAATAAGAAAGCGAAAGTACCTCCATACCACGATCCGCTTATGGATCTTAATTAAACCAATAGGAATGCACAAAAGAAACAGTTAATGGGCGGAGCTAGATTGAATTTATGAAATTTGAAAAACGTAAAAGCAAACCAGTAATTTTTTCTGCTAGACTAGAACTGATTTTGGGCATGCCTTGGGTTAGTTTGGGTTAGTTTTAGTTGGTTGCTCCCCCGAAGCGAGCCGAGGGTCATTCGTGAAGTGAAATATTAGACATTCTAAAATAAACAAGCGTAGCTACGCGTATTAATTGTCACTTTTGTGCATTCCTATTGGTTTAATTAAGGCTCATAAGCGAATCGTCGTATGGGGATGTACTTTCGCAATAAGAAAACAGATGCACTTAGTATCCAGGCCCACTAGTTTTACCAATGGAAAATGTCGACAGCTGAATATGCTGAACAATGTTTATTCGGTGTTACGATTATCGCATCATTACGATTTACTATTATAACATGTTGTTTCTAAGACGTTGAATTAATATGAATTTTTTCAGTTTGCAGTTTTGTGGTCCATAAACGATGTCATGAGTACGTTACCTTTAAATGCCCAGGTGCTGATAAAGGTGCTGATTCTGATGTAAGTATTATCTTACAATATTAAATAGTAAAATTATTCCTACAGGAGAAACTTCATGTTCTTTTCTGCTTTAGTCAAGCACAATAAACCAAGAGTCCCGTTTCTGCTCGCATGTACAAAATAGGTATTTTCTGCACTGGCGTGGTTATGTGTACACTACTCTCCAATGTTTAGTGCAGTAAATTTAAATCAGTGCACGATTTAAGAAAATACGGCAGTTTACGGTACAAATGCTATGCAAAAAAACTTTACTGAGAACCATGGGTTTAATATGTAATGCTGACATTTCCGGTTTTATAAAAGTTTGAAATTTTGGCTTTTTACTTTTAAGAGTGAAGTTTTCTTTCCATATGTGGTAGAAAGTAATAATTTAAATAAAATTTTATTTAGTACTTTTCCTAACAAATCTAATAATAATAATACTCTTTGAAGTACGTTCAAAATTGAAGAAAAAAAATATGATTCGTTTATTAAAATTGACAGTTAAATGTTAAATGGGATTAGTCAAATTCAAGTGTGCGAAAGTGGTTTGTTGGTTGCGTTTCCAAAGCGACATTGATTATTGAACATTATTTTACCGAAGAAGAAGTGATACTTGAATTTTATGTGTTTGAGTGTGGCTTTTTAACAATAACTTTTCCGCTTTAAAATAAATATTTCACGCTAGTAATATAATATCAATATTTCTGGACGATTTGGCCAGTTTTTATTTGTTTGCGCATTAGTGCTCTCTAAGCTAGATAAGTTGCTCGCAAAATATAAGATTCCCTATTTTCACCTAAGGCTTTTAACTTAAAGCTCTTAACTTAGGATGTCGGGGATTGGTACCACTAACATTGGTTTTTCAACAACTCTAAATAACAGAAGAAGAGAAAGAAAATTGGAATTGGAATTTCAAAAAAAAAAATCCTCAGTTTTGTCAATGTTATTTGAAAACAGTTTTACGGGAACTAGAGGCAGTAAAATTCACTACACTATTATGATTTGGAGAATTTTGCAATCGTTTTAAAACCATTGTGTTTGATATGGAATTAGGGGGGCTTATAATGGGCTCATACATTTTCTCCAACGCTAGCTTATTAGATATTTTTTTCGCCCTAAACGTATTAAATTGTTTTTCCTACTGCATCTGTTACTTCCAATAATTTTTATTTCACATTGAATTCTTCGGTCATGATGTTGGTGTATTATGGAATAATGATGGAATGATGTGGATTTCTATTATACCTGAGATATATAAGTGCTAAAACCTTTACGGTTATTTATCATTCCAACAATAAGAACACATTTCCAACAATTGTTGTAAGATCATATCGGGTGACACATCATCGGAAAACATATGTCGTAGAATTATTTCATTTTGTTTAAACGATAATAAAATTAGCTTTATCTTGTACTAGCTGTTTTGGCACTCTGGAATATGTTTGTGCTAAATAAAATGAGTCTACATTCTTATGACGCCCCATACTGAAATATGATCTTATAATGTCTTGCTTTTAACACATCACATGGCATCATCAAAATTTAATATAGAATTGGGTTTTGTATCAGATAGTTCCACAAGATTTGTAATGCCACTAAAAGCTTAAAATCCTAAACCGTTAACGGCTGTCAGGATTTTTCGAAGCTACTACTCATAATTTGGCTGATGTAAGGGTCCAATTAGATGGCCTCGAATTGATGGCGGTAAAAGATCTCGAAAACGTCTCTTTAAATTATCATTTTTAAAACTGCACCAGATTTTTCGTTCAAGTTGTCAACATGATGTTCTTGAGATAGTTAAATTACTTTCATGTTTAGATTTATAAATATTTAAACAAACCGCGTTTTAATAATTAGATGTCATCGAGGTGAACGGCACAGAATACAATTTAACTCTGGTGGCGGTTTAGTAAACTCGTTAATTATTAAACTACCATTTGAACTTCATCTACCCGGTTATCAATATTGTGGGCGGGCACTAAATTACAAAAAAGAATACAGAGAGGTGATAAAGGAATTAATCCTCTTGACACCGCTTGTAGACAACACGATATCGCATATTAAAACTATAGAGATGATATAGAAAAACGTCTTGCTGATTATAAATTAGAACAAAGTGCTCCGAAACGAGTTAAATCTAAGGACGCTAGTGTCGGTGAAAACACCTCAACATGGCTAGTCGCTAATATTTTGAGAACAAAACAGCGATTCGGTATGGGTAACACCGTATCGACAAACCATAGGAAAAGTGCGCGTACGAGAAGAAAGTTATCCACTAGGCAAAAAATAGGGGGAAAAGTGGCTTTCGGCCGTGCTTTATCCGCAACAGGAAGGAACATATTGAAAAAATCGGTGGCGAAAATTTTGTAAAGAAAACCCTGAACAAATCAGTAAAAATGGCGTTACTTGCAACCCGTAAGTCACCGAAATCAGTTGGTGATAAGAAAAAATCGCATTCCAAGAATAATTCCTATACCGAAGGTGGGTGGTATACTTCCATTATTACCTATTTTCGCAAGATTATCTGCTTTGGATCCCTAGCTGGAGAGGCCGCCGGAATAGTAAGAACTATTAAGACAATTTCAAATGCTAAGAGCAACAATAATAATACAAGCGGAATTGCACTTAAAGCAAAAGGGGAGGGATTGTTGTTAAAACCATACCGCACTGGATTAGAATTGTTCATTAAACAGTCAAAAAACTAAATATCTACATCCTACCGCAAAAACCTCTATCTAATATCGAGTTAGAAACATACGCTGCAAAAGCTAAGATACCATATCTTAGGGCTGTATATATGAGTGATACACTACCATTAAATGAACCAAAAAGATATGAGGCAGTAATTATTAATATGGATAGTGTGAAAGGCGCTGGAACGCACTGGGTCGCATACAAAAAAAAACCGATTCTACTGTAACTTATTACGATAGTTTTGGGGAGTTACCCTCACCACTCGAACTAATAGCTTACTTTTATAGAGGACGTAACAAAGTTAAAACCATTTACTATACATACGACTGCCAACAGAGGTTTGGTACAGTATGGTCTGGACACCTAAGCTTGAAGTTTTTTTGCAGGCGGTAGGGATGTTTGCCAAAATCGATCAAAATAAACATAAAAATGTGATTGAATATCTCAAAGCATATTCCAATGAGTAGTTTTACAAAAATGAGTCAAATACAACTAAACATTATGCCTAAAGAAGTTATATTTGCTTGTGCACCAAATTGCATTAATAGGGAACAAGTTACCAAACGTTATATATCAATATTGCGTGGATCATCACCCCACAAAATCATCTAAATACGATGTTATTGACGCACCGCCATCGCCACCCCGAAAATTGTTTTGTTGCTATTGTATTGTGAAAGACGTCAGAATTGGGTGGTAAAGGAATCAACTCAAACACCAAAAGAACTTGATGGGAGCTTAAAAAAGTGCTGTGAATTACAATAAAATGAAAACGTAACGAATGGACGTTGCCAGTCATGTCACAGATTTTCACTTTATCAGGACATTCGAGAGAATTCAGTTCGGATTTTTAACCACCAATATATTTAAACAAATCATATAAATATGGTTTGGCACTACTGGGGTTCTATACCTACAATTCTAGTTTTAATGATGACGAAACGAACAACCAGCTAGGTTGTTCTAAATCTGAATAAGGGTCATATGATGTTATAAAACTTTCACCTGGAGCATACGAAATATCCGATATTAATAATATTATGATTGTTGATACGTTGAAAACATTATCAAATGACAAAAGAGAATATATTTTCATTGCAGGCTAATAATAATACATTGAACTGTGAATTAGAGTGCAAATATTGGATCGACTTGAATTACGTAAATTCTATAGCATCATTAATTGGATTCGAGAAGAAATTATTTGAAAGAAATCGTAAGCATGTATCAACGGTACCAGTTAATATTATAAAGACCAGAATAATTCGTGTGGATTGTAATATAACTTCGGGCGCATATATAAACTCGAAAGCATCGCATACAATATTTGAATTCGTTATCGATGTAGAACCTGGTTTTAAACTCACGAAAGAACCATCAAATGCAATATATTTGCCTGTTACGCCTGAAGAACGACAGTTTATCGCTAACATTTCACTGCGTATCTTGGACGACAACGAATATTTGATAGATTTTCGAGGCGAAAAAGTTATAATTAAATTAGTATTGAAAAAAAATAGTTTAAATGCCAAAATGGTGTTCTGCTATAACCGAATTCAACTGAAAGCTGCAAGAATAGACCGCATTTTCACATCAATGCTTGGTTGAAATCAAGTAGGTATTTTATCGACCTCTTCAAATTCCTCGAATTTAAAATGATAAAACGCCCTAATACCCTTGTATACAGTTTTGCTTCTGGACCAAAAATACGTGTAGGAATTTAAAAGGCCTAGATCATCGGTTTCGAGCAATTTGCATTTCCAACTTCCAAGGAATTTGAAATAAAAAACGTCAGGTAAAAAAAATCGTAGTGAGAAGAGCAACTATCAAAATGAAGAAATAGTCGATACGAAGAATACTTCTAAAATAATAAACAAAACAACTGTGGAAGCAACAACTAATGAGCTAAAATTTAATTTACAATAAATAATAGGAGATTTGAAGTTTGAAATCATGATCCTTGAAATTTTAAAAAGAATAGCGCCGTTAAAAGTTGGTACTAGCTAAACAAAATCATAGCAATGTGTTAAACATTAAAAAAAGTGTTCCAAGTTGTATTTGCGCACGTGTTTGCTCATTTTAAAGAAACTGAAAGGTCACGCTAAAATGTGAACCGTTGAATTTGAACGAGTAAAATATGTGTCCATCTAACCGGAATGATTTAAGGTTATTTCAATGCAAACTCACAAAATTTGAAGACGCTGAAAAGGTCTCTACGTGTATAAAATGTCACGCCTACCAACCGACATACCTTAAAGAGATATTTCTTACCACCCCAGATAATCTGCTTTTGTATTGTTACACCACAGGTGCCAGATTGCGCATACGTTTGCCTATTCTTGGTACCTGAAATTGTAATCGTAGCCTTGAAAATTAAATTTCACATAGGTGCGCACGCATTTTTTGCTGAATTCTAGACAATATGACGCTCGCTTTAGTCCCTTAGACGTCTTTATACAACAGGAACCTTTTTAGTGCTCTATTGTGTATACACCACACAAGTTTAGTACAAATATTTTTTGCTTGTCGATTATTTGATTTTGACTTTCCTTAAAACAATACGGTATTACCTTAATTGATAATTATTTCTATAATACCTTCGTGATAATCTGAATATGATACCTACCAACATAAACCATGAGTTTTTACTATAAATAACTGTTCACCTCATCGCAGTGTACAATTTTATCTACTTGCCATTTTACGTTTGCGTTTTATAACCTATGCGAACTGAGCTCATTTCGTTTTTTTTATGTCTATTTACCTTATGGGTTACTTCAATGATTTAACGTTTCTTTTGATATAATGATATTGTCGCTGCCGCTGCCTTGAGATTCATTTAGCTTAGTTTTGTATCAATTATTGGTTATATAGATATACTTCTATTTGCTTCAGAAGTCAACCCATCGATTTAGTTTACTTAATTAACTATTTATTGATATGAAGATAATACCGCTGCCATGTGTATATTTAAGATAAATTTTGCTTTCTGATCATTGCATTTATACCTCATATATTTACCGGCTACCTGATCTCTACTTATTTGCTTTAGCGAATATTTTATTCAATGAGTACAAAGCCAATTCTTCCTTTGTAGTGTGCCTTGTTTCACTGCATTTTATCGAACTTTTAAGAATTCAACATTTAGTTGGGATTGTTCTGCAATATGACGTGGGCAATATTAAGATTATAAGATATATAATAGAAGTTTATATCATATTTTATTAGATTTACTCTTCCGATAGTATATGTGAGATACCTGATAAGAGAATCTTCTCCTTAGTTGTCTTCAAATTAATTGAGGATCAAAATTTGATTGTCCTCAAATGTGTAGTTTAATAAATAGTTATTTGAAATCCCGATATTTATTTTGGTGAGTTAGTATCAGCCCTACCGTTCTTGAATAAATGCCTTTAATTTCTAAATATCTTGATAGTCATATCAAGGGTATTTTTCTAAATTTTATTACCCTATTTTTATGGATCAATAATCATTGATAAATTTCTTATAAAAAAAATTAGCGGCGCCCTACCCTAGCTGCCAACTTTTCGATCCACGCCTTAAAAAAAATAATCCGCTGAGTAAACCGGTCATATGGGCCGCATATTTGCAATTAAGGCTATATATTTAGCATCCAACGCTTAAGGCTGGTTACAAACTTCCAATTCATGTTTTCAGAACTTTCAAAAATTAATACAATCTGCAAAGTGATTTAAAGTACCCAATAAATAAGCGAAGAACTGCTACTTCAAGTGTGTCCTACCTTTGTGAGTCAGTAAAATATAAACAAAGTTTGGCAAATGGATTGTTTAATTCTCTAAGTATCGAAGATATTGCATATTTTAATGAAACATTACTTAAACAAATATCAGTAATATCAGGTCGGCCAAAGAAAAAAATGATTCTAATAACACTGGCTTTAGATTTTACGTGTAAAATGCGATATTACAATACATTAAATCTGTTCTAATGATTTAATTCCCATAGATGTCTTAGAAAATTGTGATTAGATTGCGCCATCAACATGTATATGCTTCTTGGGCTTATTATTTTCTCTATATTAATTAAGCGATACTTTTTTTAGGACACCAGAACAAAGCACAATTTTAAAGTCCATACATACTCATCTCCTACATTTTGTGACCATTGCGGATCTCTCTTATATGGCGTGCTGCACCAAGGGATGAAATGTACAGGTATGGTTTTAACATGTCTATAGTATAGAGTTGTGTGAGTATATTCTTGAATAAAAGAGATACTGCAACACATTTTGAATTCACAGATACTAAGGTTTATAGTTTATACCTGCACTAACCGTCTTACATTGGTGTGAATATTTCTCGTTTGTTGGATTTCTTATGCAACACTGTTATAAGTAGTTTTCCTTTAATTTTAATGCGCATTACCTTGAATTTTAAATGATTGAATGTATGTTAAACGATATATATTTTACTTTATTAATACATTTAATTACAGTTATTAATTAATAATTGGAAAGTAGGAATTTTTATTAAAGCTTTAATTCACGTTACATCATTAGAATATAGCGCCTCCTACTTCGTTAAAATTAAAAACCTTTAGCATTGCTAATGGCCGCAATACATGCGTTCTGATCTTTGTATATTACTTGGTAATAATTTAGGGGATTTGCTAATTTTTTATCGCTATCAACACCTATCAAAAATATGTTGTTTAACTCTCAACCCTTGTTTTTTCTTCTTACGTCTAGCTTGTTTTTCTTTAATTCTCCACACAACTGTCATGTGGCTGAATTTAAATATTAGAAAGTATATGTAAATATTTCATTATTAATAACTGACTTATTTATATTTATTGAATATTTCCATATGATGTATTCATCCTTTTTTGAGTCTATATTTTACGAGTTTTTTTTTTTCGATAAAAATATTAAGTAAACCAAAAAGTAGCCTTGTTATATACGTATTAATGTATAAGGTGTTAGTAGGAGAGTTTCAATGGAAAGCACAAACCTCCCACCGCTTTTTTTCAAGGCGACCAGGAGGTAGGCCCCGCTCATTTGACCTTGTATGCCCTTCACTTTCATCCACTTGGCTAACTCATTTAATCTTGAGAATGTTTGTATGACCTTGATCAAAATTACTTGACCTTGATTGTCCTTAACTTTCACCCAATGTCATCTTGAGCTAAACCCTTCCTTGCTGTAGTGTATTGCTTCTGACAAGATGGGGCTCCAATAGTTGTGGAATTCATCTGTGTTGGCTGGGGCCTGTGCATTGCCTGAGTTTTCTAGGCGTGTTTCCAAATTCCTGAAAATTTTCTTTCTGTCCGCTGTCAAGTCTGCATTTTGTTGTTTTCTCTTGGAAAGCTCGTTGTACCTGTGAAGTCGAGCTCCCTTAGCCTTAGCTTCTTATCTAAAGAGGTATTTTAGTTCCACAAGTTGTTGATGGTGCTGTGGGTCTTCCAAGCAAATTCCTGCTGGGTTCGCTATTGCAGTGGTTTTCCTGATTATTTTCCTCCACCGGATGTTCTGCAGGTATGCGCCTATGACATCAGCTTTACCGCGGAATTTATCTATATCCTGTTCTAGGCGTCTTTTCCAGGCCGGGATCGCACTCTTCGTATTCTGCCGTGAAGACTTTGGTATGTATATTTTTTGGCCATTGAGTTCGATGACGGTAACAGCGGCGTAGTAGACCAACAAGTGTACTTCATCTAGTGTGCGGAAAGAGGCAAGGTGTTCCCCAGAACTTCATTAGATAGGCTGTTGTTCTGTCTAGCCTTGAAGATACTCCTTAGTTTGGGCAAAGACGGACGGTTAAGAGGTTCAGAACCCTCATAATAAGGTAGAAGGCTATGAAATTTGTCGCTCAAGTGGTGTCGAGCTGGGTTCTGGTAGGGTTTGTCTTGACGGTCCTGTAAGTGAGGCGTCTCATCTAGATGAACTACTATCTGTTCTGTCCGGTCTCGTGACTCATTTGGATCGATTTGCTCTTGGTGGATCGTGTTGCCTACCTCTCGTCTGATGGCTTCCAACTCTACACACGTTTGCCATCCTCTCTCAGTTATGATGTTTTTTCGGTCAGCGATATTCTGTTCTGTCGCTTACAGTTCTGGGTATCTTCGGGAGCATTCAGCGTGAAAGGAGTGTCTCCATCCTGCGAGAGGGTTGTCGCCGCACTGGTTGACATAATAAAAGGCTCTTATTGATGTAGGGAGATTCGATCTTGGTCGATTTTCTAAACAAACAGGGAATGCACATATGCACTATAAATTACCATAGGGGCTAGTTCTAAAGTGAATTTGAAAATAAAACAAAAACCTTTAGCATTATATGAATATTTTAATATGTTATTTTAAATAATTAAATAATAAAATATAAATATTTGAAGTATTTAATTCTGACGGTGCAAGAATATACAGTTTTTGTCGGTCCTAGGTTATCGACTTCACACAATAACACAATAACAATACTTATAAGACTAAAGAAGTGTATAAACAAATATAATCCTAACAAAATATACGGTTATAAATACAACCTTACAACGAAACACAATTAAATGTTTGTTAAAGTTCCTGCGAAACCACTCAGTGTGTCCTTGATTAACTGAGATAGCGCTGAGAAGAAATACAGTAATATACAAGTAATAATAAAAGGATAAATGTTACCTTAATGTCCACAATAAGCTACTATTCACAAACTGACGAGCAACGTTCAATCGTTCAAACAGTTTATCTTCCAACACAGAGAAAGTCACTTAAAAATACTTACTAAGTCTCTCCTTAGCTTCTATCTACAATGTACTTCAACTTCTTGCAAATAAGAATGACTCAAGTTGTAGTGGATTGAGAATATTATGCAGTCATATGCATAGTATATAACTTCTGTGGATAGTTAGAATGACAGGGGTGCTTTTGTGGAAATGCGGTTTTGATACACGCAAAAATGGATTCTAAAACATGCTACGCAGATCGCGAGGGTAGACGAAACTCCGTGTGATAGAAATAGCACTTATGGGAAACTTTATATTATAATAAAGCAGAGGATATTGGCCGAGTACCAAGAACGCCGTTTAACTCCGAGAAATGGAAATAGGAAGCTTTATATCACACTAAAGCAGAGATAATATTGGCCAAGTGCCAAGAACGCCGTTTACTTTTCGGCTTTTGAGTGAGTGACTCTAAACGAGTGAGTTTACTTACATGGCCGAGTGCCACAGGGAACGCTTACTATAGCGTCTTCTAAGAGAATCAGAGAAAAACCTCCATGGCCGAGTGCCACGGGGAGCGATTACTGATCGCGACGTGCTTTCAAGAGGGCCAGTCAAGAAGTGAATTCTAGAACGGGAACGGGAAGAAGCGTCGTCTTCCTCGTCCTTTGGCGCGTTAACTTACCTCCACTACTGACATATTTTATTACTTCCGTAAAGGGCAAATAACGTAAATATAGAGAAGTTGTGTAAAATCTTAACACCACCGGTTGTCTAAATTTATATTATGAATTTTAACACAAACCTGGTCGAAATCTGCTGGCTAGTTTTTATAAAATTCGATTATTAAAGATCGGAATTTTAGGGACCCCTAGAATTTTAGATAGGAATTTTAGGTTTGGTGAAATGGCTATCATGTAGGAAGCACTGTGATTGGTCGGATGCGTTTCGAGGCCGTTCTGCCTTTAGCTACCTAGACTAACTGATGCAGTTGATAAACGTTGTAACAAGAGATGGCGCTAAGAGTGTCGCCGAGAGTTTATAAGAGGCAGTCTTGGAATGCGATACATACACAGTGGCGTGGAATATTAATATAATGCGAATTAAATCGCCAGATTTAACATGTTCAAATGGTCTTTGAACATACTCCCCCCCCCCCTTTGACAGCTCTGCTTGTCAAAACACAACATCAACCTGGGCATGCGTGAATACAAGCATAAAGTATAAAAAACACGCATCAAGGGTGAATACCCTTCTGAGGCTCATGAGATAAGAGCGAAGATAATCGCTGGTAGTTGTAAGGAGGAACAACAGAAGTTCACTTAGTTGTCAACTTTAGGAAGAGGACATAACTTGGTTATATTTCTCGTAAAGATGCCTTTATTGGTATTGACTTTTGCAAGTATAATGTTACCATCCTTGCCTGGAATAACTTCTAATACTCTGGCCAAATGCCACTCTAAGGGTCTGGTATTGTCATATTTTAACAGAACAAGGTCATTTACACTAATATTGGGTTGCTGTAATATCCATTTAGGTCTATGTTGAAGTTGATTGAGGTATTCCTTGGTCCATCGTGACCAAAATTGTTGTTGAATTTGGGTTATTCTTTGCCAACGATGCAAGCGATTTATGGGTATCTCGGAAACATCAACTTCAGGGTAAGAGGTGATTGAAAATGAAAGTGACCTGGAGTCAAGCAATTTAAATCTGAGCTATCTGACGAAATAGGATGAAGTGGTCGCGAATTTAGTATTGCTTCAATTTGCGTGAGGATGGTTGAAAATTTTTCAAATGTGAAACATTGTTCACCAACTAAGCGTTTCAAATGATACTTAGTGCTTTTGACGGCTGCCTCCCACAGACCGCCCCAGTGAGGAGAATGATGGGGAATGAAATGCCATTGTACTTCATTGAGCGATAAAAGGCCAGTCATTTCCTCTTGGGCCTTTTCGGAGGCTAACAAGTCATAAAGTTCCTTGATTTAATTATTGGCTCCCAAAAAGTTTGAGCCATTGTCACTAAATATTTTCGAGGGACATCCGCGTCTAGATATGAAACGCTTAAAACATGCCAAAAATGCTGGGGTAGAAAGACTTGATACTAGTTCCAAATGCACAGCCTTTGTTACGATACACACAAATACTGCTATATACGCCTTTTCAACTTTCAAACTTCGCAGGTTTGAGGATTTCACGAAGAAGGGTCCGCCGAAATCGACTCCTGATTTTGAAATGGGACGAGAGGGAACCACTTTATCTTCAAGGTGATCTGACATTATTTTGCCTTAAATTTGTAACATATAACACAACTGATTGAATTTTTTTTAATTTCTTTTAATCCGTTGAGAGGCCAATATTTGAGACGAATATTTGCCAGCACCGTTTGAGGACCGGCATAGCCTAATCTTATATTTTCTCTTAGCAGTATGAGCTTAACTTGGTGATTTCTTGAAGGCAACAAGATTGGGAATTTTTGTTCATAAGGGATTGATGCATGAGATAATCTGCCTCCCACTCTAACTAAATTGTCTTGAACGAGGAATGGATTTAACCTTGAAATTTGTTTGTCTGGTATTTCTGATTTTTCAGAATTTAACTCGCGAATTTCTGTCGAGAAGCTTTCAGAATGATTGAAGGGTTTTGAGAATAAAAATGTCTGCCCTTTTTACTGCATCCACTGACAAAGGACCAGACAATCATTAAGCGTTTGGTTTGCAATTGTTTATAAACCTGAATGTATAAGCAATTGATTTTAATAACCTATCGAAATTTGAAAACCTTTCGAAGAAATTAATCCATGGATTTGATGAGTAAAACAGTCTTTGTTTTTCGTTGTTCTTCGTGTATATTTTTGACCTCGTTTTTGGGATGGTTAAGAATCAAGTGATGATTTTGGAGAAAACAGGGGCCTCGGCACCAAAGAATTGGGGCTTTGATTTGATCAGAGGTCAAACCTCTTGAAAGGTGATCAGCTGCATTATGTTTCTTTGAAATATGATGCCGTTTAAAATCGTTAGTTAGGGTTTGTATTTGGGATATACTATTAGCAACGAAAGTGTTATATCGAGAACGGTGCGAGTTAAGCCAAGCTAAAACGACTTCTGAATCGGTCCATAAGTTGATGCTTTGAAATGAAAATCTGTTCTCTAAAATTGACATAACTCTAGTTACTAACCTTGAGAGCAAGAGGGCGGCACAAAGTTCCATGCGCGGAATACTAATTTCTTTTATTGGGGCAATTCTGATTTTTGAACCAATGACACAATTGGTCGATGGTTCGGGTAAACAGCTCGTAAGTACACACAGGCGCCATACGACTAGCATCGGAGAAACCGTGCAGTTGAACCGATGAAGTGACGTTAGAAAGAAAGTATCTGGGAATCTGTAGTGACTTTCGTTTGGGTATATTTTTGTAAAAAGAAATCCATTCTTTGAATAATTCGTCATCAAACGAATCATCCCATCCAATTTATGACATCCAAATTTTCTGCATTTTAATTTTGGCTACTACAATAATTGGTTTAATTAAGCCTAGGAGATCGAAAATTTGAGCAATTTCTGACAATACCGTCCGTTTTGTTACGGTGGTTTTTAGGGAAAATTCGGGAACAGAACTAGATAATTCATCGGAGTTTGGATCCCAAACTATGCCAAGAACCTTGTTTGAAGTTCCTTCAATTTTCAATGTTGTAACAACCTTGATTCGTGGGAGAGCCTTATGGCAAAATATTCGAGTTGGAGCACCATTTGTGCAAATTAAAGTTCCCTAAACTACAAAGTTTATTAAGTTGGTGATATAATTCTAACAATTGCTCACTCATGGTAATCTTGTCCGCACAGAGCTCGTCTACATATATTTGGAAGAAATTACTTCGGCGGCTAAAGGGAAGTCATGCTGATGTAGCAAGGCAAGTTGCTTTATAGCTCGCGTTGCTAACCATGTTGCGCAACTAGTCCCGTAAGTTACGGTCGATAATTAAATGCATTGGATTTCTTGAGAAAGACTGTTATGCCACAAAATGTTATGGAGAAAAGTCTGGTTAGGGTTTACCTTCACTTGGCGGTACATTTTCTGAATATCGGTAGTGAGAACGAACTTAAAACTTCTGAATCTGAGCAGAATATCAAATAGATCAGGCTGAACTGTATAGCCTTTAAGCATAATATCGTTGAAAGAGTTTCCTGATGTTGTTTTCATTGAGCCGTCAAACACAACACGAATTTTGGTGCTTTTGTAATCTTCGCGGTAAGAAAAATTTATTTTCGTCATTTTAATTTTTTAAAGAGTACAATCTGAGCGTGATTGAGGGAGAGATATTCGTTGATAAATTCCTTATATCGTTCGAAAAGTTCTGGCCTTTTTTCAAAGCGTCGTTCTAAGTGTGAAAATCTTTTTTGGCAAGAAAAGATTATTCTCCTAATTGAAAATCTTCCTTGGGATTTTTAAGGGGAAGGTCTACCTGAAAAGCACCGTTCTGAGAGTAGTTTCGAGAAATATTTGTTCAGCCGTAGTATCATCAGGGGACAAATTAATAGTATATTGGGATTGTGAAGGTTTTCTGTTGACCAACATTTTTCCAGGAGTTCGTCAAGGGGGTTTTCTTCAACAGAGTTTTGCAA
Source organism: Pissodes strobi (assembly GCA_016904865.1). NCBI lineage: Eukaryota > Metazoa > Arthropoda > Insecta > Coleoptera > Curculionidae > Pissodes > Pissodes strobi. The sequence goes on from MU186984.1 coordinate 79,123, forward strand.
AAGAAGCATCGGTTTTTATTTGAAACTTGACGCTTATTACCTTGTGCATAATGAAATTCTGCTAAGTGCATTGTTCGGGTTGAAATACTTGTTTCCGGCAATAGGTTTATCAACTTGAGATTCAGAAAGATCTTCCAAAACTGTGCAACGTTTTTCCAAAAATTTGAGAAAATCGCCGAAAGTTGGCAACGTTGCGTGAAATGTTGCTCCTAAGCCATATAAGCCTTTCTAGTGCCGTAGTTTAATTTATTAGATAAGATGTAAATCAAAATGAAATCCCAATGTTCGACAGGAATATTTTGATTTTTTAACGAATCGAAGTTTTGCTTAATTTGAACTATAAAATCTCTTAATGATTGAGTTGTTACTTTACTTAAGGGAGGTACGTCTAATAATTTTTTTATATGAGCAAAAATTATAGACAATTGCTTATCATATAATTCATATATTTGTTTTAAAATGTCGATGGCAATTTGCAAATTATCTGACGTTAATTGTAATGTATCAATTAAATTCAGAGGTTCGTTCCTTAAATATGATTTCAAATATATTAACTTTTGAATATCAGAGAGTGATTGATTATTCAAAATTAGTGTTTCAAAAAGTTGATAAAATGCATTCCATTTTGTTAATTCACCATTAAATTGAAGGATATTTAGTTCAGGTAATTTTACATTCCGTGTACTCGATTGTATATTTTGCATGAGTGCTGGAGATTGACCTTGAGGTTGAGCTAGAGAGTTGCAATTAAGATCTTTAATTTTGCACTTTAAATTGGCAGCTAAATCATAAAAAATGTTTTCTACAATTTCTAATTCATTATCAGTGGTGTCGATCAGTTCAATTTCTTCTTGAACTTGACAAAATTAAGAAAAGTTGAAGTTAAGGGTTTCTAACTTAACTTCAAAGCAGAATACATCAGTTTCTGTGTCGCGATGAGTATTATACTAGTTGCTAATACGAGTAATAGAGCCTTTGTGGCCTCCACGAGACCTTTGATATCTTCTAGCTTCGTCATTCTTATTTACAATTTACAACAATGCGGAATGAGAAATAACATTTAAAGAGTGCTAAATACAATGAGGATCAATCAACTTTGATTATAAATGTTTTTGCATTACCTAAATGTGAGAAATTATTCGAGAAATATACATACAACACGAGAAATATATGATCAACAATGCAAGAAATACATATACGAGACAATAAATATATATGAGACAACAAATATATTTACGAGACAAGAAATATATATACGAGAAAACTTTATTACGAGTTACGAGATAACTGTATTGTGAGCTTCGATATAGTGAGATATGACATTAATCTGTCATTGGTTATCAAAATATCCATAAAAATGCTTTAATTGTTTAAACTATCCGGCTCGAAGGACCATTTTGTTGTAGATTCGATCTTGATCGATTTTCTAAACGAACAGAGATTGCACATAGGCACTATAAATTACCATAGGGGCTGAATATTTTAATATGTTATTTTACCTGAAAACAACTTAAAGCTCATGCATAAACAAATATAAATATTTGAAGTATTTAATTCTGACGGTGCAAGAAATAGACAATTTTTGTCGGTGCTAGGTTATCGACTTCACACAATAACAATACTTATAAGACTAAAGAAGTGTATAAACAAATATAATCCTAATAAAATATACGGTTATAAATACAACCTTGCAGCTAAACACAGCTAAATGTTTGTTAAAGTTCCTGCGGAACCACTCAGTATGAGCTTGATTAACTAAGGTAGCGCTGATATGAAATACAGTAATATACAAGTAATAATAAAAGGATAAATGTTACCTTAATGTCCACAATGTACTATGTACAATATATTCACCAATTGACGAACAACGCTCAATCATTAGCAGTTTATCTTCCAACACAGGGAAAGTCCCTTAATAACACTTACTAAGTCTCCTTAGCTTCTATATATAGTGTACTTCAACGTCTTGCAAATAAGAATGACTCAAGTTGTAGTGGATTGTAAATATTATGCAGTCAT